>BOPP01000035.1:1885736-1966317 GCA_017312745.1 Gryllus bimaculatus
TCCCCTCGCCCTTTCCCGCCCTGCCCCACTGCGGCGCTGCCATTTCGCTACATCCTCTCAGCCCCACTCGCCCTCGCTGCCCTTCAGCTCATCTCTCTCGCAAAAGCCGCCCTCGTCCCGCGTTGGCCTCTTCGAATGCGAAGGCCACGTCTTCAAATGAGACCGTGCGAGCCAGATATGTCTAACTGGACTGATGATAAATGGCACTTAGACCACTCTTGGTGGACTGTAATTAGTCATAAATGGTCTTGAATGTACCTCATTCATTTTTTCCTTTCTTTCTTTCCTGTGTAATCTTCATGAACCCACGACTCGCAAACCTGTCACACTTTGGCCTCCGTCTTAGCGTATCACTTTGTTCCCACCGCCATCGTAGGAACCGACACCTGAGCGTTGTCATCACGGACCCCTCCCGACATCACTGTTCATCACAAGGAGCGTGTTCTTAGCCCCAGTGTTTGTGACAACCTCAATCTTTAACGGAGTGTCTTTATGCAGCATCGCATACGATACGAACCCATTTAACTTTCTCTCCTTACTATGTACTCACGCACTAAAGAGAACTTCTTATATCTCTAAGTCGGAGATTTGTAATTGGAAAAACTGGTTTTGAGGGGCACTTGTATCGAGAAAACTATACATATTGTTCGAGTATGTAATAAATAATTTTTTGTATACCAGCATTACAAACGATATTTTTTGCTCCCCTAAATCGTTCATAATCGGGCATTTTATGGCACAAATAATGACGTACTAGTGTTTTACTGCACAATTGATTGCGTCATCACGCATTCAACCAATCGCAGCGAGAGACCACAGCCGACCATCATTTACTCGCACAATGTCAGATACTCGAGACGAAGAAAGTTGTTTCGCAAAATTAAGTTTGATTCTCTTATAAATTTATAATGATGTTATACAAAAAATAGGCATGCAACTCGTTTATAATGTTGCTTTATTACATTCCTACAAATTTGAAAACTTTTTCTTATTTAGCATTTTCTATTTATTTATTGTATTATCGCCACGGAACATTCCTTTCTCATCCGAAGAAGAGGTTCATCGCAAGAAGCTTTGCCGTCGCGTGTGACCTTAGGTGATAGACGAAAATGGTTTCTCCCCCCTCCCCCTCCCCACAGTCGGCAACGCCGCCGTGACCACGGGGTCGCAGTGCGGGCGAGAGCGACTGTCTATTTCCAGCCGCGCGCTGGGGGAAGCGTTTTGTTCAAAGGGCCTTGCGTACTCCAGGACCTTTAAACTTTTAGGGCAAACTTCGCGCGGAGGAATTGTTGCTCTGCGAAGGGCACTGTGCTCTTTCAACTGCCGCTTGCTCGTTTGCGCTCTGTCGGACACAAGCCGAAGCTTAGTGTTCGGGAAACTTCGTGAATAAATTCCGGGGAGCCTGAAAGTTTGCTGCGGTTAACGATAGCTTCGTAGAAAGAAATTTGGAGTGTCGTTTGATAAGATGTGTATCGATGCAAAGATTCTGCAAGGATTTAGCCCCGGGCTTCGCTCTATTGTTTCGATGGTTAACGTTCCTGAAATTTCAGTGACTGGAAGGGACACGCTTATCACAGGTTTATTACGGTTTTAAAAAAGGGCATTTCACAAGAAGCAGTGAACCTAACGTGCGCACTTCACACTATCTCCCCTAAATAAAATGTTAATAATTTATCCAATAAAGGTTTGGTCTTTTATTTTTCCCTTTTCATTGAAACAACTGCTCGTCTGCTGTTGACGAACAATTGGTTGCTGAGGCGCCAGAGTTTATTGTGTCCCAGATTCTTATGGTTTTCTTGGTGGTCTGAAACGTCCTCTGAAACTATAAACTTAAGTTTATGAACTATTTCTTTTAACATGCAGTCATATTCCTTTTAAAAGGTATTATTTATAACTGAGGAAGATCAGATTGTTCAGATAAACATTAAATTTCCGTATCCGTTTTCCGTATTTGTAGACAACCACTCAGCATTTCTTCGAGAAAGATTAAAAATTCCTGTCAGGGCCGCGTCAAGGTAATTTGCGCTTTAATGTTTCGAATTTTGTTACGTACATTACTTTCATAGTATTTTTTTAGGTTTTAGAATTTTTAGAACTATTGTTTATTGAAAGTTGATCTAATGAGGTTATTAAAAATACGCACTCCTCTGAGTGAGTATTAAAAAAAGTCTCCAATGAAAGTCTGAGTTTTGTTAAAGTATTGTAAGCAGATTGCAAATTGAAGGCATTAAATATATAATACTTTCAACAATTCATTAAGTTTTAGTGACCATAAAAGACAATAAATGAAAAAATTAAAATGAGATTACACGAAATGAGTCACGATTTGTGAGCTCAGAGTGTTGCCTTCAGTCTACACTAGAGCTCGCTCACCTTTCGCTATTGATTAAATTTTATTGGTTGGTGGAATAACGCTGAGACAGGTGGCTTTACCGTGGTCGCAGGGGTGCATGGATGTTCGTGTTTTGTTCTTCAATATATATATATATATATATATATATATATAAGTATTGTAATTCTAATTTCTAAATTCTTAATTTAGAAAATGGTCCGTCTGTTCGTCGGTATGTCTGCAAACAACGCTAGCAACTAAACCGTTCAACAGATATTCTCCAAAATTGATATTCCCCAATCTATTTCATATTATTTTCAATTAATGCAAATGTTTTTCTCACAAAGAGAAAACATTATAGCGAGAAGAGAATATTGAAAAAATAACTTACTGTATGTTGACCCTTCAGAGGTTAATATTTTTGAATTGTATAATGAATTACAGGATCACTCCACGTGAAATAAACCATACATTCCACCTGGAGACATCTGTTCTAATTATTGTTTATTATTTAGAAAGAGTGTTTTGAGTTATTGAGGATTAAAATGGGGAAAACTCCTAATTTATATTTCCCAATTTCTCAGAAGAGTGCGAACAGAGAAATAAAAAAAACTGTATATTGCAATGTAACTTGCTTTTTAATAATATTATAACAATTGACAAAGAAATTCAAGTAAAAGGTTGAAAATTTAAGTTTATTGGGTAGTTTTGACACGAAGTTAACCAATAATTAACGTTTAATTACTAACTGAATGAGTAAAAATCATGGTTATATTTAAATCAAATGGATTTTTACGTTTCTATAAATACACTGCAGTCAATAGAATAAATTGCCATACTCACGAAATCACGTGCTTGTGTCTGCTTTCTGCTTACAAAACAAGTGAGAGTACGAAAAACAATGAAATGTTGGTATATCTAAATCTGCCAACCGTGAAATGCAGTTTCAATTGCAACTTATCTGTCTACTTCTGACAGAGCTTACTTTGTGGAAGTTCAGTCAATGAATTCGATTTGTTCGAAAATCAACTTCAGCTCTCAAAGTAATCTTACGAAAGATGCAATTCAAGTCAGGTTCATGACTACGTCCCTTACTTGTATTGTGTGTTCATGCCAGTAAAACCAAACAAGTTCCTATGCCAAAAACAAATCTAATTTCGTGAACATTTTATTTAAGAATATACAAATTTATGTTTTATTTGAACCAAAATGATTATTGAAAGAGCCAATAGTAATGAAAATGTATCCTTTTGTAGTATCATTTTTGTGAAGTTGGAAAAGAGTGATATAATATCGATATTTTTTTCGGAATTACATGTTAAATTAAAAACAAACGTTATCTCTGAATCACAGAAGTCTGTGCATTAACACAAAATGCACTAATAGGTTGTACTATAAAATCATATAATTTCTGTTTGTTTAATTGTCTTGTGGACCTTTGGAAATAGGGATAAATATAGAGCACATCGTTAAAACTTTTATGCACAAGGGCGTTATAAAGATCTAATGATCGAGCGGCGACAAAAGTCGCGGGAACCTTTGCCCAATGACTTTATTTATGCATATATACTTATTTTTTAATTACGTAGTTGCTAACTTGATTAGGTGTGTCATTCCCTTCGTAAGAGAACATGTAGCAACATTCAACTGTTTTCATGTTGCCCTCGTCACAATTCGGTAAGTTATGCAGTGAATATCGATCCCCGTGTCGAAGGCAATAAAATACAATAACGTTTCAGTAAAAAATTAATATAATTTTTCATAAATTTCCGGTCTTAATGAGAGGCATTCGAATATAATTTGAAACAGCTGTAATGCCATTTTGCAAACTGCCAGCGTGTCAAAGGAAGCTCGGGAAATTCGAATTTATCATTTCGAATTTTTTCCAATTTTATTAAGCAGACAGTCGGTCAAAAATGGGACCAGCACCACTTTTTTACCATTCTTTCCGACATACGAAGAAATATTTACAGCAAAAATGTCGGTCTGTTTCTGAGAAAATAATTGTTTAAAGTTAAAAATCGCCCATAGATCTCGCAACAAATATTTATACACTGATGTTTGTGCAAATTGCAACACTCAGAAGGAATGGTCGGAATTACTTTAAATTCGGGGAATGTGTAGAACTGTGTATCCATAGGAACTGATTAAATTTGCTTAGAAATGGCGTTCACGTTAGCCTAGCAGCGCCCTTCTTTGTGTGACAAGTCAGATCAGTGTTACGCCACCCTCAGCCGAGATAGAGCCGTCAAACGACGTGGAAAAGTGCAAGTGCCGATATGCCTCGTCGATGTCAAAGGGCGCACTATCAGCATGAATTCGAACAGAGTAGAATCATCGGTCTCCGGAAAGCGAGTTTGTCGAATCGTGACGCTACGACAGTGATGCGAGTGTAGAACCAATGGATAGAAGAGGGTCTTGCACAGCGACGAACAGGTACTGTACCACACAATGAGGCCACAGCGTGAGATGACTTCCATCTTGTTCGCATCGCCTTAACCGACAGGACTGCGTCGTCCACAGTATTGTCTCGACTATGAAGCTCGACTATGAAGCGAGAGTGGTCATGTCGATGGTCGACGTGCAGCGAGAGTGGTCGACGGTTCGACGCAGTCTGCTGAGGGCTGAACCGGTGGCAACCATACCACTGCATCGAATTCCATTGACCAAAAACCACCAACGCCTCAGACAGAAAGTAAACGTATTCACTGGTGTGCTGAGTGGCAGAATATAGTTTTTCGGACGAATCCCACTTCAATTTGTACTACAGTGATGGTTCTGTATGTGTTTGACGCTACCGTGGTGATAGCAATCTTCTAGCTTGCATTGTTCCGCGCCATTGCGGATGAACGCCTAGTGTGATGCTTTGGGGCGCCATTGGCACCATGAGCAATCTCGCCTCATACGTATTGAACAATCTGAACAGCAATCGATACATCGGGGAGGATTTACACTCTGAAGTACTGCCCCTCCCGCAAGCAGCTCCGCGTACTAAATTTCAGCAGACAAATGCCCGATCATAAGTGGTGAGGAATGGTTTGTGCGAAGGCCGACGAGTACCTCTGCGTCCCTAGTCTGCACGTGCGCCTGGCATGTCGCCCATAGGAAATGTCTTGGATATGAGGGATCGGCAACTTGATCTTTCTGGTTCTCATGCAGCCACTGTCGATGCTTTGTGGTCACGCATAGAAACCCCAGCAGCATATACAGGCTGTGTTTGAATCCATGTCGGACGTCTAGAAGCTCTGATTGAGCATATGGCAACTTAACTCCGTATCAACTCAAGGTCAAAATGCAGGTACAGTTATGTAATTCTGATTATTTGAATATAGTGATATTCCTAATCTGTGGAATAAATTTCATTGTATTAGTATTTCATCTTCTTGGTGTTGCCATTTTCACCAACACCAGTGTATTTTCGAAAACTTAATCATGAATTGAAATTGAAAAATTTACCTTATTTAAAAATATATTCTGAATTAATGAATACCTTTCATTAAGAAAAAATAACTTCATAATTGTAGAAGTAGGAAGACGCAATAACGAAATCATTTTGAGTGTGTACAATTTTCAAAAAAATGATATATTCGAACAAAAATGAGACCTATGCCATTCTCTTAAACATTCTTTCCGCTATCCGAAGTCAAAATTTAATAAAAATAATTTAGTGCCGTTTTGAAGGAAATATCTTTTCTTAATTAAGATTTTGCCTCTATTTCACGGAAAATTACGCGAAAACTACTCAAATTCTCGAAAAATTGTGCCTGACTCTACTTTAAAATCTGTCTTCAAAGAATAGATTTCATTGAGGAAAAAATCTTCATTTTCTATAATATTGTTGTAGGAAGACGCAGAAAAAAAATTATACTTTTTACGCATTTTTCAAAAGATCAGTGATTTCAAAATGAGACATGCACCAATCTGTTAAGCGTCCTTTACGTTATCCGACAACAAAATTTATATATTAACACGTTCGTATACGGGAAAGTGGAAACATTGGTTAATTTTACACCGCGCCATTTTTATTAGTGAATGTTCCTTTCAGCGTTGAAGGCAGGTGGCCATTAATTTCGGAAGTACAATTGACATCGTTTTTGTTTAGAGAAGACTATAAATTCTTTATTCGGTGATGTGTAAACAGCTGCCATCACTTTAGAACCTGCTTGGCCCGTCAAGCGCTTTTGAGCGGCCCGTCGCCGCACCGAGTTGCATGGAACTGCGTGCAACAGATTTGTTTCCGCATAAATATTTGAGTAGGTTTTTATATTCCGAGAGGGACGTGCAGTTTTTCGGTCTCTTCTCATTAAGCACATATGATTAATTTTCATTAGCGGTCCATTATTTTTATAGGAAATGTAAAGCAGAAAATGACAAAGCACTAAATCATAATTAATGTGTTGAAACGAGCAGGAATATTAAGCAAATGTGCAACAAACCGAGTTCAACAGATTTTTACCCCACGTTTAATTAGTGAAATGGAACGCTGTTTTGTGGCAAGGGAGACGTGTAGCAAACAGTGAAAGTAGGAATAAATTAGAAAAAA
Source organism: Gryllus bimaculatus (assembly GCA_017312745.1). Lineage (NCBI taxonomy): Eukaryota > Metazoa > Arthropoda > Insecta > Orthoptera > Gryllidae > Gryllus > Gryllus bimaculatus. The sequence continues at coordinate 1,892,612 of BOPP01000035.1, forward strand.
TAGAGTAAATGATAATTAGTAGAAAATGTGCAAGAGTGATATAGAGTAGATGTAGACAAATAATGTTGGCTAGCTACGTTCTCGGGGCCTTTGGTACAGCGATTCAAATGAGTTGATCCCCTTACTCCCGTAGACAAATGTTAATCTTGATTGATAGGTTATTCCGTGTTTCGCTCACAGCTATGGCCATTAGTTCCATAAGTGATGTTTGTATCATGGTATTTGCGGTGTTCTTAACCCGCATGATGACATGCAGGTAGGTTTGCACGGTTTCCCTCATCCAGGTATCTCCCACCAGTAGGGCACCGCCCCAACCGGGTCAAGCTCTAAGCTCCCAGCTGTGACTCCCGCCATGTGTGGTAGTGTAGGGCATGTAGGTTTGTGTAAAGGGTCAGAAGAGGAATGACAGTGCGCAGTACGTTGCCTGTTTGTTAGGGAACTGCTTTAGCATAAGTTATAAAGCCGATGTACATAGGTATGCATTATCTTGTAAATTAGATTTTACCATAAATTTTAAACAAAATAGCGCAATATTTGAGCTTTACAAATCTGCATAAAATAGTTAGATATTAATGATTCAATTCAGATGAGATTCAGATAAGGTTGTATAATATGTCACCCAATTATCGTTCCAATGTGCTGTAAATACTGCCAAGACAAAATGAACCGACGCACGAGATGGCGTCTCCTCTCTTTGGTGGTGCTTTATTCACACTTGTACTAGCAATCAAACCAAAAGAACGAAGCATCTAAAAATAAATGTTTTTTTAGTCAATACGCTCATAACTGACCTATTCAATTCTCGACAATCATACTGTTCAAAGTTAAAGGGATAATTGAATGCGACCTCGACCACGTTAGATAATGACTTGAGCCCAAAAGTTGTGCAAATTTTCTTTTTATTATTATTATTATTATTATTACATTTTTATTATCATTTTAACAATATAAATGACTTAATTATTCCTTGGTATTATTTAGAAAATTTTCATTTTACCAATTTTTGTGTTCTTTAGCTTCTGAGGCCAGTTTTTGTGTAACTCACCTTACTTTTAATTCCTCGTATTCGTAGTATAAACGGAGTAATATTAGTAATGTAGAGAAAGATATGTAATGCTGCTGCAAAAAAACGGTGATATTTTTACGGAAAAATTGGAATTGAGGAGCCCCAATACAGAAAAAGTCGATAAATCTTGTTCTATAATGTAAATTACTTCCGTTTTCTTTTATTGCAAGGAAATACTAGATCCATTAGCCCACGAAATTTGTGGGGGCATCGATTCGCTGCTAATGTGTTTTCCAAAACTGGTGTTGGCGCCAAAGTCTGCTTCTCAAGTTTGCAGGACTCAGAAGATTTGAAAAGCAGATGATTACACCCCGAAGAAGTTTTTGAAATCTTTGCACTCGTTTAGAGAAATCCACAGTTCATTTTCTGAACACTCGGAATAAAGGCTTTCTGCCAGTGTGAGTCGGCGTGAGTTTCAGCATTCAGATCGACAGGAGTATGATTGGCTCAAATTAGGCGGAAAGAAATTGGCTTGGCAGCGCCGTGTCGCGTCGCGTCGTGCTGATCTTCCCCAAGAGCGACGCTGACGCGGAAAAATTCGCTAGGCTTTATATTAGCGATTTAAGTCGCGTTTGCGCTTCGCGTTTCAGTTTCTTCCTCGGAGGCCCCAAGAGCGTGCGCGTGCGCAGGGGATATGACGCACGAACGCTGCTGAAGACCACAAGAACCACGTCTTCTTGGATGTCCCGGTGACGCCGCGTCGTTGGCGGAGAAGCCTACGTGTCGCCTGGCATGTCGCAGGCTTCCTTAGGGCGGTGACACCGCAATGCACTGCGTCCGGTATTGCATTTTGTCCGGCCTGGGCGCTTGGGGGGGGGCAGGTGCGCAGTGATTGACGGAGGGCTCTCTCTTTAATATATAATATCGGACACACAGCACCATGGTGTCATTGCCCTGAGGAAGCCTGCGACATGACAGGCAAAACGTCGGCCTCTCAGCCAAAGACGCGGCGTCACCCGGACAGCCAAGAAGACATGGACTCGAGCTGCGGAAGCTTTCATTTACACTGCACATACTAATGAAACTGTCTTTAGATACGTCTATTTAACACAAAATTAAGTGCTATGTGTTATATAATTGTGCTATGTGTTCTCAATTTTTTCATATTCAGTCAGTCTTCGTACAGTTAGTTGTGTATATTTTAGGAATGTGTATTCCCGCCAGCGATATGGCATAATATTCAGGGGAAAACATCTTAGTATATCGCCCAGACTTTTAGATTACAAAACGTAATTGTACGAATAATAAGCAAATACCGCCCACGTGGTTCTTAAGCCTCTCTTTATTAATACAGATATTTTACCATTTCCTTCTCTCTTGATTTACGAATCAGTTGGTTTTGTCGAAAACGACTTACTTGAGAGCGGAAATATATTTTCAGCAAACGCCGATATCTATAACTATAACACTCGACGTAATAATCAAATTCATCAGGTATCAACTGTTCACTTCAAAAATGCACATACTCGCACAATACGTCTACATTAATTTACAACACTTTGCTAATCCATTATATTCAATACAAAAGTTTAAGTCCTAAGTAATATATTTTCTGCATCGTAACTGTTTCTATACAACTAGAGTATACCGCCCATCAAAAAGAAAAGTAATATTAATTTTAACAATGATATTTAATGTATTATTTTCCATTTGGGCTATATTATTCTAAACAACATGTAACAAGTATTGTTCCTCAGCTTCTGGGCCAATGACCCTTATCTTGATCAGGTTTTTTGTACTGTTTCCATGATCTTTGAGCACATGCTGCGATTGCCCCCTTATTTTGCTTCTGAACATAAATGTAGCTCCGTTATCTGTGCACGTCTTCTAGAATTAAGTGGGAAATATAGTAGTTATTCAAATTATCGTTCTCCATGTTCTCACAGCAGGAATATTTATTCCTTAACGGACAAGATGAGGGATAAGAGCCCAATTCTATATCTGATTTACCCTTGAAAATAGATTTTATTACATCGAAGCGAATATATTGTTAACAATTCTTACCAGAAATGCTCATATCTTATTGTATTCAAAACTCAAAGCTAGTACATGACGTAGGGTAGCGATCACAGAATTATGAAAAGGGTTCAGAATTCACTTCACGTATCGCGTCACATACAGTTTTTAACTGTTTTTTACTTGAAACAAGTAAAAACAAGATAAGTTTCATATTTCCATTTAAATCATGAAAACGTAAGTGTCGTGATGCGTATGCTAGCTCACTTTCGGAGCGTGATTGTGGGATGGAGTCGGGTTAGGCAGCGTCGTTAGCTTTCCTATTTGTTTTAGAATCTAACCTGCTTCCTCATAAAATATTCCGTTGTGTCTTTCACAGAGATTCTTAAAATTATAATGACTGTTAATATAAATGTATTATACATGTACATTATGAAACACTGATGTACCGACGGGTATTAATACACGGGTGTGATATTACGATACGAGAGAGTAATGCGTCCGAAGTCTCAAATGTAAGGAAGTTTCGGCTTGAAGCTACTTGGAGTCGCCGCAACCAATAGACCGCAGCTTTTGCGTCGCTTCTCCGCTACCACCTCGTCCTCTTCCCCGCCCTCTCCCTCTCTCCTTCATCTTCCCTCCTCCTCCTCCTCAACCTCCCCTCCCTCCCACTCCCTGCCCCTCTCCCCAAAGCCTATGCCTCCCGCCTAAGCCGCCCACGTGCGCGTTGCAACGCCAACTTAGCTCCGAGTTAATTCTGATTACGGGCGGGCGGCGAAAACTTCGCACGTACGTTATGCGAAAACCTCCCGCGCCCACGCACACGCATTACGAGGCCCTTCCTTTCCCTCTCCCTCTCCCTTTCCCTTTTCCGTCCGCTTGGGATGGGCGCCGGGGGAAGGGAGGCAACTGAGAATGCGAAAAAGGGACTCTTAATTAACGGAAAATCCTTTGAGAATTTTCTTTCCGGATTCAATTTGGAGAGATATTTTGACAGGGTTCGTCCCTGCATTCCTTGCTGTCGCAGATAAAAGTTTCAGATTTGTAGTCAATTACCTCTCTAAAGAATGTAGTAATGACAAGACTTGGAGTTTTCCCCAGTGTAATGGATCTGTAACAATCGAATTTGGTACTTAATGCGATAAGAGGAAAAATGCGTCAGAAAAACCGTCATATTGGAATCGCTTCATTTTACTTGCTTGTTAAAAATGTAATTGGCGGCACTTGTTAGTTTCTCGCGAAAAAAGGCAAATTTCCCTGCAAACGAAAAAGTAGGTAAATCGTGTTCCCGTGTATATAACAAATTATTTTCTTTAATTGGATTGTTGGTGAAGTAGATACCTTTTTTTTATTTTGATAAATAAATAGAGATATTGTCAGGTATCAATATTTTAATTCCACTAATGATCATTTCGATCGCGTAGCGATCATCCTCAGAGCTTGCAGCTTCTGGGCCGAAAACAAAGTTCTGCCTGCAGAGTGGAATTAAAATATTGATACCTGACAATATCTCTATTTATTTATCAAAAAAAATTATTTTCTCTAATACGTCACGTAGTCAAAATCCACGTTGGAAGGGTCCTCGATAACGAAAAATTGATTGACGGCAAAACTGTGTGCCTGTATGTCTGTCAAAATCGCTAGCGGCAAAACCGTAAGTAGGATTTTCTCCAAAACTGTCTTTTACCGATTGATCTGACTGCTTTCGCAACCTCTTGAATTTGAAACGCGTATTTTGATTTGGGAGTACTTTCTAAGGAACCCTTCAACACAATTGCATAATTACAAAAGTTTTTCAGCGTATTCCTACAGTAATGAAGATATCCTTTTTTTAATGAAATCCGTTCATGAAAAACGTATCAATAATTTAGAGTTATCAAAAATATGGATAGTTTTGCTTAGACATCCAATTTTTGAACTGGAATTTTCCGCTCGTTCTTGCTAGCATCCTTCAGAAGTCATAATGATAATTTAATCGCAAGTACTTCTTTACGAAGAGTTATTTAATTAGTAATTCAATTAGTTAATTATTAATTGATTGAGTGATTTTTTAGGCAGTCCGCCTGCCAAACAGCCATCGGTTGTCGGGTTCCAAAGATTTATATTGTTCCCCGACGTCGAGGCAGCTCAAAGCTCTTCCTCAGCTCTGAACAATGTGAGCCTGGCTCACCTCTGCGCGGCGCCTACCTGCAGCAGGGCAGCCAACGTGACGCTGCAAGTGGTCGGTGGAAGAGGGCGAGAACGTTTGTGTCAGTGTTGTACACCACTAGTTTTGTGTGTTGTATGAAGCCCTTTGCCCGTATCTATCTGTCCCACTCGCCATCGGCAGCTTCGTGCCCAGAGTCGGTAGTGTTGCTGAGCGAGGTCGGTCCTTGAGCAGGCTGTCAGGGGTCAGAGCTGCTCTCTCGTAGTTCGTAACAGATATTAATTTACTACAGGAATAAATATGTAATCAATGCAAAAGTCTCCATTTGTCTTTAATTGGAGAGGATGCCATGAAATGGGTCAAATGATCGATTTTCGTCTTTTTAGCTCAACCTTGCTCTTTCCAAATATATCAACATTTTTCACCTAGAAAGCCTGAAAATCCATTTAATTCTTATTTAAATGTCCTGGTGCACATGAGCCACGCCCCCTTTTTGACACTGCATACAAAAATGTTTTTACAATATGTTTTTCGTAATTTTGAACGTATGTTGGGTTGTTAATGAGTTACTGAAATATGCTCTTGTTCATATGTTGATATCATTGGTATTTTGTGCTCAAGAAAATAATCCAGAATACGGAGCATAATGTTCTAGTAGAACAGTGGCAAGTACTGACGTTTTTCAAATGGCATTTTCCGAAAATGTGTTTATTTCGTAATTAATGTACCATTTCTCAGAAACTATTACTCACAATTTATTACTTACTGGAAACTTACTGGATACATTCTTTCTAGAATGGCAATAAATAGACCAGTTATTGTAGTAGCACCATAACTTTTTTTATTAACATCCTTCAATAATAAATTATACAAAAAATGTTTGTCCAAAATGTCCAAAAAATTAGGTCAAAGGTTATAATTGAAAAATGTAGTAAATATTTTTAATCAACTTCAAAAAAAGGCAAAGTAATAACAGAGGTTTTATCTTTAGGTGTACGAAATATTAAAATGTTCTGGTTAACCATTATCTAGAAACGATATATCAATAGTAGTAAATTAAACATGGTACCCTCTCTCCTCAAGTAATTAAAGTTGCGTTTGTGAGAATGGGTGAGTGGATGTGCAGAGTGCTGAAAGCAGTCTGTGTTGCAGAGTTTGTGGCGGCGAGAGGCGGTGGCAATGGCGGCGGCGGCGGCGGCGACGAGGACGAAGACGACGGCGGCGGCGGCGCTGGTGCTGCTCCTGGCGGCGGCGACGGCCATCGCGCAGAGCCCTGGTGAGTAAGCGGGTACTTCTTGTGTCCGGGAAAGCCAAGCGGTTTTTTTAGAGGGCACGCAAAAATTATTTCCCATCGGTTTAATGGTTTTGAAATAACTTTTGTCGTCTTCGAAATACCGTGCACACTTACTTTTCATGGTTTTCCGTCTTCTACCAGGATTGTAAATATGTTAATTACACCTTCAACCAGTGAATCTCCATTCTACTTCAACAAGGTTAAATTGAAAGTGTTGCATCTCCTTTAAGTCATCATGATGCATTTTGGTAAAAATTATCTTTGCTTCACAAAGTCACCATGATGCATTTCGGAAAGAATATGTTAGTGTAATAATTTATATCGTAAATTTATTTAATAGCGTATTTGATTTAGTAAATTGTGAGTAAATTGCAATTATTTCGATTTGCGAGTGTAGTGTCACCACCCTGGTTCTGTATGAGCCAAATTCAGGGCACAGCTCTTTTTCCCTTCTTCTGCCAGTTCGGAATCTCTTGCAGCACTGTCTGCCAGGCTTCTCATTGAGAGCCGTATGCACTTCGCTTGAGCCTTGTCCTACTTAAGTTTATAAATATAGTCTTAACTTTTTTGTTAACGTCATGCTTACGTTTTGTTTGCATTGTGAATGAGCCTTTAGAGATCAACCTGGCTGCCCAGGAGACGCTGCGCTGTAGTTGGGGACACGCTGCGACCGTCCTCAGGGCGAAATGCGATACGGCGCACTTATCGTCGGTGTACGTGAAAAAGTTGACTATACTTGTGAGCTTTCAAATTATTAGAGTTATTTCGCAACTAATCTTCTGTTCGCGAAATTATTTTACAGATGTTTAACAACTAACTATTTGGATTGTGTACATCACACATTATTTCGCTGTAAATAATATGTAGTATACTTCAGGTTTTACGAGGTGTAAGAATTGTTTGAATGATCGCGGAGATTTTATCCCGTTTATTTATTTATTTTTTAATTAGTTGCGTCTACAGAGACGCAACGCGTCTCCAAGCTCTTTGGGGGTGGGGCGTTGAGCGCTTGGATTAATTAATCCTCCATTTAATTGCGCGGGAGAAATCCTCCATTAATATCGCCATGTCCCGTCTCGTCGTCAGTTAGTTGTCAGGAGGACCGCCAGGTAGCATCTCCGCGTACGCGCCTCCTATTACGCGCTCTTGCGTCACAACATAGCGGCCAGGTTTTTTGAAAGGAATTAGGGTTCTGGCGGAAAGGAACTAAGGTTCGAGCGACACGGAGCCCCGAGCGTCTTCTCACTGCCTACACCTTGAGGCTAAACCTAGGCACTGAACCTAGGCAACGTGACGCGTAGTATCAGTTTCCCGCCGGACTTTTGTACGTTGATCCCAGAGCATTCACAAGGATCTCCTTCACCCGATTCTGCCCACAGGACGACGCGCCATAGACCCGACTTGTAGGTTACCGGGCAAGCCCAACAACCAGGCGCTTAGCATCGCCTCCTTACTGCCTCCACCTCGAAGCTATCGACGTGAGTGCCGCCGTCAAACTCAGGGTCCAGGTGATCGTCCATATCTCTTCACCAGGGATCGCGCCCACCTACGCAGACATGATCCCCTCTGAAGGTATAGCCAGAGGGTGAAGCCAGCTTTTGTGCGCTAGCGCTCCATGTGTGCTGGGAGGCCGGGGGCGGAGCGGCAGCGTTCTCGACCGCTTCCAGCCCACAGCCACTTGGGCGCCGACGGTCAGTTAGGCTTCGAAGAAGGCGGTTCTCCCGATTCCTTTTGACAAATGATTTTGCATCTATAGAGACAGCAGTGAGGGTCCTGATTTGATGTTCGTAAATCTGCGCATCCCAGCGTCCGTTCAAACTTTGAAATCGTTCGTCAGAAGAATGCATGAAATTCGGGCCTTTGCAGCTGCTGCTTTTACAGAATAGACCGTTGTAATTTTTGTTAAATTATAGGTAGTTTATGTGACTAGACCGATCTATTTCGTGTGTATACTATTTCCACGTTGCAAAGAACAATGAGAAATTAATTAGGGGAATCTTTAATAGTATGGCTAAAAACTGCAAGGGCAGGCTACTGTCACTGCACAGTGGCGCTGCTGCCCTGACAACGGACGGAGCTCTGACGGAGTCGAAGGCGGGAATGATGGGAGGAGGATGGTTGGCGCGATGGGTGGGGGAGGATCTGGGAGGTGCCCAAAGCTGCAGAGGCGGCGAGGGTGGCGGTGGTAACGACGAGAATTGGATCGAATTAAAGCGGAATGAACTTCATTTCCAGGGGCGTTGCAAAATCATCCAGTCAGGCGCTCTCTCAATTGAATCACTTACTTAGAAATCAGCCAACGAGATCAGCATTTTAACTATATCCCGAGGACCGCGAAAACGCAGGTATACACTTGTTTTTTTATGAAGGGATATTTTACAGTGAAACATTTTATTTCAATCAAGAAACAAAAAATATAAAGAAATGCCAATATGGAAAACTAAGCTACCTGTTTTTGACTCAAAAGCTTCGTTCCAAGTTATTGTAGTATAATATATATTATTTCTAAATTTTGTACACGTACATTTTTCCGATGAACTATTCAATCAATCTCGTCAGATGAAGAATGGTTTGAATTATGGAAGTCCCGGATGTCTGCACGTAAAGTTTACATTTTGGTGTTTGTTATATATACTTTAATATATTTTTTGAAATATTGACATCTCTCACAACCTGGCGGTGTTTTAAATTTTATTTTCTTTTGGATTGCATAATACAAAGATCAGTGTTCAAACACTCTACATTTGTTAGGGTTGCTTAAATCTACTTATAATTAATTTACAATAAACTTACTAGTAATCTTAAAATACAGCTTACACTATTACAAGGGTGGTAGTGGCATTTTTATGTTAACTCTACATTGACTCGAGATCTGAAAAATTATTGACGAATGTATGAAACGGAAATTCATTTTTGTTGCGGGTTGGGTGGATTGGTTTTTGGCACAGTGTTAGAGGGGTTAGATTGGGTACATTTAGAATTTTGTGGAAGAAGACGATGGAAAAAATAATGTAGTTTGTTATCGGTTCTAACTTTATTATTAACTTTAAATTCTTTATGTAGTTGTGAGTTGGATATGAACCATGGTGCATTCGTGATGGTACGGAGGAACGGATTTTGGAATATTTGGAGTTTTTGGGTATTCACATTGGCTGCGCTTATCCATACTGGGCATGCATATAAAAGTAGTGGTCGAATAATAGTTTTGTAAATCAGTAATCCGGTATTGTACGGTAATTTTGCAGATCTATTGTTAGCAGAACGGTAATTTAGCAGATTATTGGTTTTAGTTGGTGTAATGTTTGCTTGTATAACTTTATTGTCGATGTGAGTTTTCCAACGGAGTCGGGTATCTAAGAAAAGGCGTAGGTATTTATGGGTTTGTTATGAGCGTACCATTGTACGGGGTCTTGGTTCAAATGTAAGGGGGGTGAGGGATGGAAGGTCTTAAGAAAGATATTTTGGTTGCTGTTTTGGACGGGTTGATTTAAATTTTGTTTTTTGGCTGCCCAGCTGTCAATTTGGTGTAGGTATAATTCAAGATCGATTTTTATTGAGTTTATAGTGAGACCTGATGAATATATAGCCGTGTCATCTGCAAATTGGGCGGGTTTTATTTTACTATGTTTCGGTAGGTCGGCTACGTACACGTTGTAAAGAGCGGAAGATAACGAGGAGCCATGGGGAAGACCTGCTTCAACCGCTTTGGAGGTGTAGTGATGGATATCATCTGTAACGGCAAAAGTTCTATTGTCAAGGAAGTTGGAAATGATTTGTGTAAGATAATGTAGAGTACCTATTTCTTTTATTTTGTAGTTTAAAGCTTAGTGCCATGTTCTATCGAAGGCCGAAGAAAGGTCGAAAAAGATTGTTATTGTGTGATAGGTTTTTTGAAATGCCGTGTGGGTGTTTCCGGTGATTTTTGAGTTGGTGATGCGTGGGCAGTTTTTCGGTGATTCCCATTTGTTGCATTTTTGTTACGTAGGTGGGCTTAAATTCATTTCAATACTATTTTTTCTAGTTGTTTAACAAGTAGTTTTTAAGTAGTTTAAGGCGGATATAAGTACCGGTATCAGGCATTGCAACATAAGGCGAGGACGGCGACAAGGAGCAGGGTGTGTTTGTCCAGTTAGGCCTAAGGCAAGTCTGTCGCGTTGCCTACCTACTCATCACTCTCTAAATCTCTCTTCCTTATTTAAACTTGTTAATTTGGAGTCTACAATACTTCTGCAATATTATAGAATGAATCATAATTGCGTAAAGTAATTTACTTAAAACTATTGTATTTGAAGAAACATATTAACTTGCAAGTAATATAATAATTAAAATATCTGTTACGTTACACCGTGCATTTAACAAATAATTACAATAATATACCTGCTGCCTCGTGTGGGATGTATCCTGCACGCACGTTACTCGGGGCACTGCCACTTCTCTGCGTGTTGTTTTACCATTCATTCCTACTTCATACGAAGCATTCATCAAATCACTACCATTCCGTCTATCGCCATGAGGCCATCCAGCTGGCGGCTGCAGATGTTATCTCTGAGGGGAACTTCATGTTTCTGAAAACAGCATTTCTGATGAGAAACGTCTCGCAGCGCAACTCGAAAACGACGCAAAACATCTTGAACGGGAATGCGTGTCTTCGAGGCCGACACTAAAAGAAATTAGTTATAGGTAATATCAACAGGAACACGGCGATAGTAATTCTACGCCTGGAAAGGCCCGCTCTGCGCTTTGTAATTGCATCGGTGATATCGTAAGTTTGTGACGGCGCTCTGGAGACGCCGCTGAGGCGCCGTTGCCCGTAACGGCGCAAGTTGGAATGAAGGGCCAGATGGATCGCTCGGCCCAGCCCCGTCCCGCCCCGCCATGCAGTTAAATGCACGTGAGAGACAAAGTGCAAAAGGGCTCTCTCTCGCGACAGTCGTTAAGGGTGCCAAACTCACGCACGACAAGAAAGTCACTCGCCACGCGGCGCATTTCGATCCTACTCGCTCCCACCGCTTCGACCTCTTCTCTTAGCTCCGACCCGCGTCGTTGCGCTCGGACGCCGCTTCGTCGACTGGAGCTCGACCCGCTTCGAACGAGCTGCGACCCGCTTCGACGGCTGCGACCCGCATTCAGACGAGCGCGGACCCGCTTCGACGAGCTCGGACCCTCGACGAGCTCGGAACCCGCTTCAGACGAGCTCGGACCCGCTTCGACGAGCTCGACCCGCTTCGGACGAGCTCGACGCTTCGAGAGCTCTGACCCGCTTTCGACGAGCTCTGACCGCTTCGACGAGCTCTGACCCGGCTTCGCGAGCTTGCCCGCTTGACAGCTCTGACCCGCTTCGACAGCTGGACTCCGCTTCGACACTCGGCCTCGCCCAACTGAGCTCGGACCCGCTCGACGACTCTGGACCGCTCGAGACGTCGACCCTTGGGAACTAGCTCGACCCGCTTCGACGAGCTCGGACCCGCTTCGACGAGCTCGGACCCGCTTCGACGAGCTCGGACCCGCTTCGACGAGCTTTGACCCGCTTCGACGAGATCTGACCCGCTTCGACGAGCTCGGACCCGCTTTGATGAGCTCGGACCCGCTTCGACGGGCTTCGCCCCTCTTCGACGAATTCTGACCAACTTTAACCAGTTTGGTCACACTTCAACACGCTCCGCTCCGCACCTTCTCGCCCCGCATCGCTCCGCTTCACGCCTTCCCGTTTCTCTCCGCTCCGCCCTTCCCTGCTCCACTCGTGAATATCACTACCGCAAATGTGTGCTATTAGATTAAATTTCTTAATAATTCTGCAATTAAGTTTGAGAACGGGATGACAGAATACACTAACTTAACATTTCAGAACTTAAAAACTTTACAAAATCTACAGACTTTACAAATTAACGTGAACATTTCACCGTGCAATCTTTCATAGCACTCCACGTCACCACATTTCACGCCACTACACTGTACATAATTAATAATAATAATGATGATAATAATAATAACAATAATAATAATAGTAATAAATTGCATTGAATACATAGATACTGAATAATACTAAATGAGTAAATAAATAGATTGATTAGTTAATGTTTAAAATTTTACATCGAGGTTTTACCGATTTTACATCTTTATTCTTGGTACCCCTGAAAGTAAATTTTGATGCTCTATGCTGGACCTTTTCTAGATTCCTTTGCTGCAAAATTATCTATGGGTCCGCGGTCTATGGGTCCCGTACATACCGCGCCATATTCTAATATAGGTCTATTGGTACAGTGTTTGGAGAAAACAGTTTATCTATTATCGGTTTGTTACGCAAATTTTACGCCACGATCTGCAAACATTCTATATATGAAAGACTTTATCGCCAGTACAGGTTAATAATACATGTTAATATAAAGTCTGTACGCTCTTTAAAGACTCTCATTACTAATAAGAACAAATTGTGAAAATTTCATCAAAATTGGTCGAATAGTTTTTACGGCTATGTACCACATACATACGCACATTCCCTTATATATATGAGAAAGAGAGACAGAGAGAGAGAATAGATATGAAACAAACCATTAGTTTTTCTGTTACAGTCTTTTGAACTTAATTCTCTATAAAGGTTCCCGATTATTTTCAGAATTAGGGATGCTAAATGGAGTATTTCACAGGTGCAATGAGAAGAGGCCTTTCTTATGACAGCGTAAGGAAGCTCGGAAATGAATGTCCAGTTTTCTGACTGGAAAACTAGTGTTCACCTTGTGTTCAAGCCACGAAGCGTGTGTGATATTCAGAAAACAATTGGGAAAGGATAATATTTAAAGTGGAAAAAACTTCAATTCTAATAAGAGGGAACACAATTATAGAAGTGGTTTGCATTCATATTGTTTTCTATCCTTTTCACATATTAGATTCTTTATATTCAATACGCAGATACACTTATTTCTCTATTGTGTGTGTAATTGTATGTATATAAATAATTATTTATGAACGGTTTGTATAGAAACATTTTTAGAATAAGAATATTTTGTTTTATTTTTCCACTGTAGATAGATAATTGTGATTTCACGTACGGTTTTGTGTGGTGTGTCCTAAAACATGGTATATTATATAAATGTTTAATGCATAAAATGACAAAATTAAATCATATTTTCTATTCCATCTAGTCTGATAACTTATTTATTTTGTAATAATGATTTACATCTTGTTCAAAAGACTGTTTTTTCGGAAGGATGTTGGTTAGCCTCACTCGGTAAGTAATGGACAATTTTCCACTCGTCGTACTGTACCAATCGAAACGTGATTTGTGGGGTGCGGTGTTCCTTTACAATTGAGTCGAACATTATGTGTGGTTTATCACTTGCAGAAAAATTCGGATGCAACAGTTCTTGTTTTTTTTGCTTATTGTTGTTTTTTGGTGCGCATCTAATATATTATTTCCCTGCATTTTTTGTTATTTTTAGAGTAGCTATATGAAAAAGATTAGGCTAAAATATTTAATTGACTTAGCTTTGTTATTGGTTTTATCCTATACTTTATAGTTATATTGATGGAAATACACTTTCCATGTCGTAGTTCTAGTACATTCTATTAACAAAACCTATTAACCAGCCTTCATTTTATATATGGTCGTACAACTTTTCCATGTTCATTTTATTTTTTTCTCTAGGAAAAACATTCATAAAGGGAAGATATATTTTCTGTTTACATCTATTAGAAACTATAACAAGATGTAAAATTCTTATTATTATGTTATTTTTCTTTCAATTTCACTCTTCGTTTCTCATTTGCAGGTTTTTATCTCGTCTATTGTTTTTCCTTAGTCTGTTAACGAAGTTTATTAGAAATTCTTGGTTGACTTTCTCTTTAATTTCTTTTTGAAGACGAGGAATAATGACGGAAAAGAAGATATACGTGTGTATACATAAAGAAAATGTTCCTGGGAGAAATTAAAATGTAAGACGTGTCATTTGTGAAGTGCCATCATATTTCATTCTGCTGTTAATCTACTGAGACAGGCGGAAGTCGGCGACAAGTTTTTCTGCGTCCTGTCTTTCCTCTTCCTTAATTTCGTAATTCCGCACGATGTAATATTTTGTACTTATGTGCGAAGTAATTAGTTTGAATCTCTTCTACGTCACGCTCGTAACTTCTGACTGCGCCTAAGTTTCTCTGGGAACTTCCATATCAGGGAATTCCTCCTCACAAACTCTAAACTCACGCTTGTGTGGGTCGATAATTTTCGGACCCTGAAAGCGATTTCATCTCGCGAGATGGAAGCTCGAGAAGGCGAGTCACTTTAACGAAAAGGAGGGAGGGACGGGACTTGGGGAAGGTGCAGTCATGCGCTGATCGATGCTCTCTTTAGCGCTTGTGGGAATTTCATGGCCGATTGAGATTCATGCTTTTCGAAGCTATTTTCTTTCTTATAATTTCCGAACTGTTAATATCTCTCTTGTTTGCCAAGTGTTTAATACGTTTTGTTATGACTAACCAGGCATTTCCGGGAAAATGCTGAATATTTTCTCGTAATTAAACAGAAACAATGCACTAAATTGAATGCGACCTGCTTAGTGGAAGTTAGAAAATATCTAACGTATTTTTATATACATTGATGTAAAGTTCACAAAGAAACTTCCTCAAGTTTGTCCCTATTGAGAATGATAAACTGCTCTTTTCCTTTACGCTCAGTGCGCCTTGTGGTCTGAGACAGCACTTGATGGCTCCTAACGCTTCGCCAAAAAGCAAATTGTTTTTAATGAACCTATTTTCCTTCAGCTTCAGAGCTCTGTAACGACGGTCAAGCTGCATTTCTTTTTCCATTTCTACGATGACTCACGATTTATTCATCACAGGAGATTTAATGCGTACACATACTTTTCAATTTCATAAACTATTCTGTTCAGTCTTTGTGCTTCTTCCCTACATCAGAGAATTCAAACAATTGACACGAGGTTTTTCATGTAACATGAACGTTGGAACAAGCATTGGAGGAATGATAGAAGGCACACATTGGATGAGTAAAAAAAGAAATCCTGCAGAATAAAATGTATTTACATTAAATCCAGATCTCACATTTCCGTAGACAAACATGTTTCTAAGGATTATACCTCATCTTCAGTGATTCCTATCAGATCTATAAAGAAAAATGTATAAAATGCTTTACATAGAAGAATTAATGTAAATTCGGGGAAGGATAAAATCAAAGAATACACTTTTTTAGTAGACTATCTTTTGTACAATTACGCAATGCAGGAACCAACTGCTAAGAGTTACAGGAGGTTAGGACTCTTTTGTATATTTATTACCTCTTTGCCATTTGTTTCCCCGCTTCCAGAGCGCTCTGTAAATGAATGCGTCATAAATCATCTTATATACTTTTTGCAAGTGAGAGAAGATGGCGTGGCAAGTGCAAAGCTTCATGTGCATATTTACTGTTAACAAACACTTTAAATGGCGGTCAGGATAGCCGAGTTCGTTAAGGCTGAAGGGCCGTAGCTGCCTCGGCTCTATGTGTCGCGGGTTCGAATCCTGCCTCGGGCATGGTTGTTTGTGTGTGTTTGGGTTGTCCTTACGTGTTCCTCTTAGAGTTCCCCCTGCAGGTAAAACTATCACAGGGGTTGCTGTATGGCCAAGTTGTTAAAAAGTGACCTGAAGAATGACACTGAATATTGATTTTCATTTTGAAAGAAGGCTAAGTGGACCTCATGATCGCCTTGATTCGAACACTGCCAAGTCTCCTGCTCGGATCCCTCAGGTTAGAACACGTGTCTAAATAATACAATTAAATAAAAGAAAATCAAACTAAGTGGGTTGTAGCAGCCTAGTAGTTAGGGCACACGTTTGCTCACCTGAGAGGCCCGATTCGAACCCCATCGAAGCTGGGGATATTTTACCCTGCTGTGTTCTATCCAGGGCAATCCTGAGGTTCACTCAGCCTCCTTTCAAAATGAATTCCAGTGGCTTTATAACAGTAAATATTGGGGAAAACATACACATGACGCATGGCGCCTGCTACGCTATTTTCTCCCCTTCAAGAAATCATACACATCTTCTACGATCCGTAAATCTACAGAGGGCCCTGGAAGTAGGGAAAAGAATGCCATAAAGGCTAGAGACAGGAGTCCCATCCTCCTGTATTTCCGAAGCAGATATTAAAGCAAGGATTAAAAAACAACTAAATACTTACCCTGGTAATGTTGTACGAAGGCTAGTTGTCACCTCTCACCCGTGTTGAAAATACTTTTTTTTAACACGCCTTGAGTGAAACGCAATTTGTTAAGTAAAGGAATATAAATCAAATATCAATAACTAGTAATACCTTCCTTGTACAAATGTAAATGGATTCCTGGCAGTGTCGTAACTATTGTTAATAAAACATAAAGACGTCGCCAAGACGAAAGAGAATTGTGGATCGTTACAGATGTTTCGCACACGGAAAACAGGCACGAAAAACCGCGTTTCGCGCACGGAGTGTTAAAAATAATTTTTGAATTCCAAAGTTTTCTACTACATTTAATGTTTGTTCTTGGTTTTCAACTTGTCTTTTTTTTCATTTTTGCTGGGGTCGAAAGTAAAATTACTTACAAGGAGACGAACCAAGTTGACGCCTCACGCGACCTCGTGGCTGCTGGCATCTCAGCGAGGAACCTGAAGCCGTATCTGAATGTGACCAAGGCGATCGGCCGCTCCGCTGCAACAGGCTGCCACTTGGGCGAGGGCGGGTCGCGTCCCGCCGCTACTGCTTTAGCGGGGAGAGTGAATGGAATTAATGCCTTATTTTACGTGGCGAGACTCAGGCCATGAGGCCTGCTCTTCCGTCTGACCACGCAAATTTCGCTGCTCTCCTTCCACCAACTAGCAGAGAAAAGAGGTATTTCTTGGGCGAGAAACAGGCAATTTGAATTTATCTCAGAAGCGTCATTTAGGCTTGAGAATTTTTTATGCAAGTAAATCTACTAATATGGGACAGCTGGCTTTACTTCCCCTCCGAAGGAAGGCGTACGTAGGATACACGGCGATGGGGCTGAACCCGCCAACTTGGGCACAACAGTCCGATACGCTAACCGCTACACCATCGCCGCGCGTTTAACATTAGCAGTGATTCGCTGCGAATCTCGATCAAAGCACAGTCGACTCCGCTAATAGTGAAATCTCGGTTAAAGTGAACCCATGTAACTGATCCGGTTTCACTTACATTACAAACGAACATAAGAAGATTCGGTTATAGTGAACGTAGGAAATACGTCCTGGAAATTAATTCCCTTCCGAAAAAAATATATCGCCTCATATACATAAATTCCAACACTAGTCAGATTGGAAAAGTGTCGTTAGCCAAAGATGATAATCGAAGAAGTCTTCCCTGAGGTAGAGGTAGTGGAGCCGAAATGTTTCATTCAGCGATCAGTTTCATTAATCACTTGCTGCATACCACTACCAAAAGGATCTCCTATGTTATTAGGCGAGTACAAGGGCTGTCGGAGAGTGAGACGGTGTTTCAGCAAGGCAAGAGGCATTGAAGGGTGTCACGTTTGCATTTCGATACTTAGTGATAGAATCAAGTACGGAGAAACTCGAGAAGAATCTTGAGAACTTTCTAAATGAAAATGTACGAAGCAAACAATTGAAAATAATTGACTTTTAAGGTCTAATAAAAATATTGAAGTTGTCAGTTGGTACTGGTAATGTATTTTGCTGTATCTCTATATTAATAAAATTAATTATTGTGGATAAATTCTGTTTAATTTTGACGTCGTATATAGTGAACCTGTGATATAGTGAACCAAAAGTGTGAGTCCCGAGAAGTTCACTATAAGAGGAGTATACTGTAATATTAAAATCGAGAGCATAACATGTGCGCCTAGGAACCCGGCCTGGCATCGCTGTAGGAGTGATCGATGGAGTTCGCGCGACAAGTCGGTGTATCGATCGCGCATTGACAGCGCACCGCGCGTCGCCGCCACTGCATTGCGCTACGTGCGGTCGCTGTTCGAGATGGTTAGTAGTTAGAGATTTCGGGCGCATCAACTACTGATGCTATCAGCCCTGTAAGTGTAGTGCATGTTTTTTCCTCGTGATCTTCCCCCACTGGATAGCGAGATTCAGCGCCAACCTACCCGTCGGCTTGCACGGTTTCCCCAACCAGTTATCTCCCACCAGCGGGGCACCGCCCCAGCCGCGACATACTCTAAGCTCCCGACCGGTGTGGTAGTGTAGTGTGTGTTAAGGGGTAAGAATAACAGAAGGAAGAGGTAGGAAAGATTATGACGCAGTTTATTAGGGAATTGCTCCGGCATTCCCCTGGTATTGATCGGAAAAAACACGGAAAACTACCGATCAGAGCAAACCGGCCGCTGGAATTCTTCTCCAGACAGCGACTGATTTCGACCTAGCTATATAGGTAGTTTTGAAAATATTGTCGTCGTCGGTACTCGAACCTAGGACCTCCCGTTCAGGGGAACTGCAGTGACATCAGTTGATACCCTGAACCGCCTCTCCCGGTTCGGTAACAGTGAGCGGCATTTGCTGTTGCCTTGTATACTTGGATGACATCACAAAACAACAATTCTGTGCAATGGTTTTAGTTTCCAGAGGGCGTTGTCTCCACACATTACTAGAGCGTGAAGAGAACTGTCTAGCGGAGAGTACATATAGCATAGACTTGAAGTGAAGCCAAGAAATTGTGCATGACGCCATCTTCGTTTTAATGTGTTGTTCTTTCGTGTAAGGCAGAGTCGTTGTATTATCTTCTTGCAGAGTTATGAGTAATAGGTGTATGAAAATGAATCACGCTCAGATATATGGATGTAATATTTTTTCATTTATTTATAGTTTCATCGACTGCTGGGTCATTAGCATTACATTTTACTGTTACATGTTACATTTGTGTTTTACAAGATTTTACTTATATCGATAGTTTTATTATAATGTTATATACAGTTTACTTTTTGACATATTAAAATTGAAAAAGTATTCACTACCATTTCTTATATAGAGTTTAGCACAATAATTCCTTTTAAAAAGTTCATTACATCGTACACAGTTCAATGTTGGCCAAACAGTTCTTGATGTTTTCAGGCAATCCAGCTCTTACACATTGGTGATCATTACACTCTGTTAATATGTGTGTAATGTTAAACATTTTTAATCGTTTTTTGGCGAAGAACACTCGAAATATTTCACTACATTCGTAAGCATTGCTATTATGTAACTTATATTATGTTCTATGTAATACCTGACATATTACTCACTTCTGAGTGGGTAAAAATTCAATTGAGACTTGATTGGGACTGTGTTAATTAGTTTAATCATAAAAAATAGTTGAATGATCGAAAGTAGATGTTTTAACTATTGTGATAGTTGATGGTATGAAGCGGCATATGAATGGCAAATTCGTAGGGAGAAATTTAGCATATAAGATGCATTTAAAATTTCACATTTCAAATTTCTATACGCCGATTGAAATGATATAGTACATCTTGGCAAAAAAACGACAAGTTTCCTCTTCATCCAGGTTTAAGATATCTTTGAAAGAGTGATTTCTTTAGTGAACATTTAAATTCTGAAGTTAAAGTCGGCGCCAGCGGTTACGATTTCATTGTTTCTTACATCTCTGTAAAGTATTGGTCTAACTGCCAGTATATGTACGGGTCCATCACTAACGGGTAGACCACTTTCCGTCCACTAATCGAGACGTATGAGGAATCGACGCGTGTCTGTCTCCTGGTGAGGAAGTAACAATTTGTTTTAGAATCCGGACAGAAAATTCTTCGAAATTTTCGAAAACATGTTTTAGCGCTTCGATCTTAGTGGGTAAACGAAGAATTAAACCAATGCCACCTAAATCCATCTATCTAGATGGGGTTTATTTAAACACCATTACCCCATGGTTATTTTCAGTCCAAGACACCATAATTTTCTTCTATGAAGATGGCAACACAGTTGACAAACTAGTAATATTAAATAAATCGCGCCTGGCAGAATTTGTTGTGAATTCGTAAAAATGCAGTATATCATGCATATTTTTTATAATAAATTTGCAAATTACCTTGGAACATTACATTTGAAGATCGTGTAAATACGAAGAAAAGCTGAACTGTAATACTAGAGAATTCATTTCTTAAGCGGGCAAAGATCGATTTTCAATTTAATGTGACTTACAACTTACGCAGATGAAATGAACGCAGATTACAGATGATCATTTGTGTTCGTATTAAAAAACAAAACGTAAAAAATGTAGCGATTGTAAATTCTAACTATTCGCATTATTCTTACCTACAAACATTTTTTATGGTGATTATAATTTTGAAATTGCAATATTACCAGTCCATATCCCGTATTGATGTAATATACAAAGCTATTGGATGTTGGGAACATTCGAACGGGAGCCTAACATAAACAGGTACTATGATTTATTGGTAAGTCCAATTCCAGATATTGTAAGAATATATCTGAACATAGCTAGGCATGAAAGAAATTAAATATGAAAGAAATTTTCAATACATTAAAACACTTTTAAATCTATTTTCAGCGTAGGCGATCCCACATTCAACTAGTTGTTATTATTTGAAGTGCGATACTTTATCTCCAATAAATGCATTTGTGTGATTTAATTCTGCAACAAAAATGTGTAAATAGGCTTAATTTGTTTCCGACCAAAAGGGAATTTTATTGCCCAAGATATGGAGTTTTTTTCATGTACGAACATATGGAATTGTTAGTTTAATTATAATTGATAATAATAATCCACTATAATGATCAAGTATAATTGAGTTAATAATGCTTAAGTTGTGTATGTTCCTTCTCATTTTCCAAACAATTATGATCGCAAGCCAAGCTATTCACAAAAATACTTGCTACAGGCGTATTTCATCGTTTAAAATTCTACATTAAAACAATAAAGCGTGTGTGATGCAACGCGTTGTACAGCGGTGCGCGTTCAAAGCTAGATATGAGGAGAAACTAATTTTACTTTTAAAACAAAGGCTTCCCAACGATTGCACGGGTCCAACTATATAGTTTCCAACAAGTTGTACAATGGGCTGTAGTGTCGATTTCTCATTTCATTAGAAATGTTTATTACTGTTATTGTATGATAACAGAAATACTGTTTCAAGCCCGAGGTTCTTCATCCGCATGTTATGAGAATGTTGCCAACGCACTCGTATAAAAGTAGGCAAAACATGAAAATGCGGCGTAGTGCCTCGTGGAGCAGGGAGGCGGTGCATCGGAATCCGATGGCGCTCGGGTGCGCGGCCGTTCATTACTGGGGCGCTGCATTAGCTGCAAGCCCCGCCCCTCGCCCTCCCCACGCCCCGCGCGGTCAATGGCTGCTGCGCATACTTCACTCCGCGCTGCGAGGCGCGCGCTCGCCACGCCATCGCCACAACGTCAACCACGCCGAACCATCGCCCGCGCCCGACATCCCCCCCTGCCCGCCCGCGCTATCGCTTGCGCCGCCACCCCTCACCATCGCCGCCCCATCCTCTCCCCGAACCACCGCCCGCCCTATCGTCCACGCCCCAGTCATTGCCCAAAAGCCTCCCCCAAATTCCGCCATCCCCACGCCCCAACCATTTCCGCTCTAACCATCGCCCGACCATCACCCACGCCTAGCCATCCGCCCCGCCATCGCCCACGCCTTAAACTCACTCCCCAGCCGTCGCTAACATAATCCCTGAAACCCGCCATTCGCGCATGCGCACGCCCATTGCCCGCACCCGAATCATCGTCGCCCATCATCCACGCGTCAGCCAGAACCTACGCCATACCCCAATTCCGCACCATCGCCCACACCCGAACCATTGCCCGCGCCACCCCCTAGCCATCACTCGCGTCATTACCCTCGCCGTTGCCTGAGCCATCACTATCGTCCACGCCCGAACCATCACCTACACCCTAGACATCACCCATGCCATCGCCCACGCCCAAACCTTCGCGCGCGACATCGCCTACTCGCGACAGTCAGCCACCCATCGCCCACGCCGTCGCCCGAACCATCTACCGAACCATCTAGCGAACCATCGCCCGAACCATCGCCCGATTCATCGCCCGTGCCTTTACTGACGCCCCGCCGACCTCTTCCGAACTGGCATCGCTTACCACCTAATGGATTTTTCTTTACGTTTTCTCTATCTTTCGTTCCCCAAATGGTAGAGCTGAAATACGTCTTTAAGAATATTTTAAGATAGTAAATCTCCTCCTATACGCAAATTTTCAGTGAAAAATGTGGTAGCATTTTTCAGAAAATGTTGTAGAGGCTTTATGCAAAATACCCTCTTAATATAAAAAATTATTTTGAAAATAGTAGGGCAACGAATGGTACCAAATCGGCTGCCGAATATTCATTTTGGAAACAAGTCTGTGAATGGTGTACGCGTTAGATTTGTTCATAGATGGATGGTCGGACGAACGTTAAAAAAAACACTTTTTCTGTCTCAGAGGATCCCAAAGGAAATCCCCAACCCTGAAATAGATTTTCCGTGCCTTTACATAACTTTCTCTACCCTACGTATCTTAGAAAGTACAATTTGAAATCTGTAGTTCGTTTACCAATGCAAATACGTTTTCTAGAATTCGGGAACTAAAATGCCTAGTTTTCTAGTGTTGCTAACCACTCATGTTGACACTTTTATTCCTGGTTAAGCGGAGGGAAAGAAATTCTGGGCCTGAAGAAAACATACGCAGAATGTACTTCTCCCCTGTATGTCACAGATTTCACTGTCATTGGACGAACAATATATGAAGTAATTCAAATCAAGTTGTGTTCTGAATAGCATGTTTCTAGCTTACTGCAATGTCCTTGTCAATAGGAGTTAGGCCCACAAACATTGTTAACATATAAAAGTAAATACGTCCTTGAAACATAAGTCTCAAGAAACATCATTGTCTCTTAAAATCAATCATAACAAAAAAAATTCCAACTACTTGTTTGTCCTGTGTTGAACGCCAATGGCTGTATCGGAATGAAATCCTAGGAACACTTTTACTCTGAAATGCTTTGAAACAATAGTTTTAGGAAAGCAACACCTGGTGTTTGTGCGGTCTGCTGTATTACAGTAATTTCATTCCCCATCGTTGTGCCATAAGAGCTCATTTTAGGCCTCCTGGGGTGGGACAGCTTAATAGCCCGGAGTACGGAAAGACGCTTCTCAGAAGGAAGATAAGTAAGTGTTGAAAGTAGGTACAGGAATAAATTGTCCTGAGAGCTAAGGTCTTAAGGCCTCAAGTGCTAAACTTGCGCTGGCTGTTAACACTAAAGAAGGCCATATTTGCTGGATGTTCGTTTCAGTAAATTCGGTATGTTTTCTTTGATGTCTATTTCTTTTTTTCTACCTTGAAATGGATGCTCTAATGAAGATATTCGACTACACTGCTATTAGCACTCGTCTTCAAATTAAACAGTAAATAAAGCAAAAGAAACTACAGAAATTTGTTAAATTGTATGAAAAACCTTTTAACAACAGAATTATTGGCGTATCACAATCACATATATTTCATATATTTGGCCACAGGGTTTACTTGGACGAACAGCCTATAAAAATAACAACGAGAATGTTTTTATGAAATGTCTGTCCAAGTAAACACTGTAGCCAAATACATGAAATATGAAACTTTTATTCAAATATGACAAACCTTTAAGATGTTTTCATCTTGCTCGCCCATGTTGCTCATTACAGACTGTTATTTGTGAAGTAATTTCTGAAGATGCTTCTCATGTTTAGAGAAAACAGTACTTGCCTCCTCTTAAATATAATAGAAAAGTTTTTGAAGTTGGTATTTAAAAACAGACGCCTATATTTTTATTTAAAGTGGCCACTAAAAATAAAAGAGCGGTGCAAATGGAATTCAATTTGCTTTGAACTTGTGCCCGCGGGTCTGCAGTCAATTATTTTATCCGCGGATTTTTTTCTTTTGAAAGTACTGCCAATGTTGTTCAGTACCTACGTTCCTCCTCTCTCCATTTTGAGCGAGTTCCGTTATTATCCGTTCATTATGATTTAGATAATTGGAGGATCCTCTCGAAATACTGAACTATTTTTTCATTTTATTTAAATAGTGCAAATGACGAGACGCGCTAAGCAGATTGGAGCACGAGTGGGATTGCCGATGTTTGGTGTTTGAATGGGATTTGTGTGCTTTTGATGGGCCGCGGATGGGTTTGGCATGATTTCTGCCGAATGCCGTGTCGCGCGCGCATTATTTGGTCGTGTCTGACTGTTAGCGCAGGATTTGTGTGCTTTTGATGCGGCGCCGGCTGCTGCCGCTTGGCACGGGGTTCGGATCGGGATCGGGGCCGGGGCCGGGATTGGGCGGGAGGGGGCGTGGCAGTTTCATTTATCTCACTTTGCGTCTCATTTACCCCGCCGCGCCGACCCAGCGCTTCCCTCCACCTCCCACCCAGCTCCTTTCTCCTTCACACGCCGTCTTTCCTCCTCATTCTTCCGCTTGTTTCCTCGCCCTTCTGCTTTGGACGTTCCTACTGCACCGTAGTTTTCTGGTTAAGATACTCTTATGTTTCTCCCACCCGCATTTCTCGTTGCCTTTCCGATTTTCCTTTACAGGGGTTTCTTATAATCTTTTTCAATTCCTTCACCTTTTCGATTGATTGGTTTTATGAATCCGAGCACGCCAACTAAGAAAATGATTCCTTTAAGTGTAGTGTATGTTTTCCTCGGGAGGTGGCGCTGATCTTCCCCCCACTGGATGGTGAGATCTGACGCCGACCTATCTATCGGCTACTAGGGTTTTTGCCTCAACCAAGTATCTGCAATCAGCGGGGAACCACCCCGACCGGAAGAAGCTCTAAGCTCCCGACCGGTCTTCCTGCAAGTGTTTTAGTAAGTGTGTGTGTAAGGGATGAGGATAGAACAAGGAAGAGAAAGGAAATACAGTGCGCGGTCCCTGGCCTGTTTGTTAGGATACTGCTCCGGCATTCGCTTGGTGTTGATCAAAGAAACCACAGAAAACTACCGATCAGAGCAGCCGGCCCTAGAATTCTCCTCCACACCGTTAGAATCCTCCTTTCCTTGGAAACAAGTTAGTGTTGAAAATCCTGCCACCGTCGGGACTCGAACCTTGGACCTCCCGGTTAGGGACGCCTTTTGGACATTTTCGTCAATTTCATATTTTACGGATTCGCGTTCTCTTATTATTCAACGTGCTATTTCTTTTTTCTTCCAGTCGTCTGCCCTTCCTTGCGTCGCGCATCACGATCTTGTCGTCGCGAGGGCTTTTGTGTTCGCCTTTTCTGTGCAGATTCCTTCTCCCCCTCCCCCCACTTCCCCCGCCACCACTTCCACTGGAGCTGCAGAGTCGCTGCGACAGCGATATCCGCGTCGCCACTTCGCGAAACGCGACTCGCCGCCAATCACACGAGTAATCATATTTGCGAATAAAAGAGATACAGCGCGCGGGATTTAATAAAAGGCCCTTGGCGTCGCGCGGAGCCGAAAAATCGCGATGCGACATTTTAACCTTAGCATTTCCGATCATAGATATTGCAGCTGAATGATAATGAAAATGGTTTGACAAGCATTTCCGAGAAGAAATGTTCAATCGAAGCAGATTTTTTTTCGCTTTAGGCATTCCAAATATTTGAGAATAACGGCAAAGGGATACCGTAAGAGAATTAAAATGATTCATGCAGATTCCCGAAAAGACTTCAACGGGCACTTCTCGTTTTTAATAAGATGACATTAAAGTCATAGCTTCATTTTATTAATGTCTCTACCAACAACTTCTGTAATACACACCAAAGCTCGATCTTTTAAGACTTTTATGTCGTTAATAGTAATATGGTTAGATAATGTTTTCAATGTTATTGTTTTGAATAGTTAACATTCAGGAAATTAGTTGGGGTTTGTATATTATATTATAATGAAATAAAAATGAGGTAAGATGACATTGGATAAGGATGAGAGGTACCACATACTAATATTTTGCCGTGAGGAGAAGCCAGTCTGAATGTTGGAGTGCTCCATCTGGTCCAACTCAGAGCCCATAAATTCCTTTAATTGGGGACTTAACGTGCTCTCCATGGGACATCTTAAACATTTTCTCAAAAATTTCTCCAAATTATTTCTTTAAATTTCTTGGAAGAATTGACTGAAATACACTGACGAGAATGGAACTATTTCTGTATTAACTCTGAATTTTCCAAAATTACAAATATTTCACATTTTTTCTGCGTCTCCCTGCATGTGCTATATTCAAGATAAAGATTTTTCTTCGAATAAAATTTGTTACATTTAGTTCTTTAATTAAATTATGAACATTAGGAAAAAACTATTAGTAGTTTTAGTGTAATTTTAGTGAAATATGCGCAATATTGAAAACAAAATATTCCTAAGAAGGCGTTTTCCTTTAAACGTTTTGTAGGGATAGTGATAAATACATTGAATAACATTATATAATCGTTATTTTGATGTATTCTTCTAATTTTTCAAAAATTACAAAATGTAATTTTGATACTTATCTAGCATTGTTAATATTTACATTACGGGCGTTTGTATGCATTATTGGATTTGCAAATACATGTGTTTTAAATTATGCCTTAAGAAGTTTATCAAAAACTTAAAGGTTTTCTGTAAAAATGAGTGCAAAATTGCATATTTTTAGAAACGCTGTAAACTTGCGTTTTCTAAAAAGCTACTCCTAATTTTTAATTAACAATGCACTTAAAACTCAATTTACTCTTCCATAATATTTGAGACTAATTTCATTCTTGTATTAAGGGATTGGAAAAATTGAGAAAGTGTGTGTTTTGAGTGCGTTTTAAATGAAAGGCAATTTCTTCAATATAAATATTACATAAAAATAAGCTGAACCATTGTGTAAACTGCCATGTACCGTAGATACAACATTTGATACAGTGTTAGCGAATTGTGAGAAAAATTGATAACTCAGACCAAAATTTCACTCTTCCTAAATATTTATTTCTGTTTGCACAGTTGCTATGCAAAAGAATGATTTTAGAATACTTAAGATTTTATCTTCAATTCTATAAAGCATTTAATGGCGGTGCCTGCAAACAATGGTCACTTTGTTATAGTATTGGATGTCTCAAATTGTCATATTTCGCAACTGTAACACGTTCACAGTACGGTCAAGTGCCTTGGGAGACAAGGCCGATGAGACAGCCTTATTTTATATTTGGCTGTGAATTTTCTAGATATAATATGTTGTATCTGGCCAATTTTCAAAGATATTTAAATCGTTCACTGCATGTGCTCTCTTTCAGAATTAATTTTTATTACAGGTTGTGATTCTTTTAACAATTTCCACGACGGTTCGGAATGAAATGTCTTCCATCATCTGATTCTATATTTGTTAACATAAAATTATGAAAACCAATTTACATTTACTTGAAATGATCCACTAAACGTTCTGCACATTCTTAAATTGTGAATAAATTTGTTCACGGTATGAAAGACACCAGAAATAAAGATACTGTAAGGTTTATACAATTTCTTTTTTTATTTACTAAAAGGTAAAATTTTAAATATTATTATATTACTATATTATTTCCATTTACTAAACTTGCCTTCATAAGAAGTTATTAGTTGTCTGATGTTTCCATCAAGAATATTTTTAATTTTCCCGCAAAGAAGTGTGATATTTCTAATTACTCCTCTATTTTTGTTTTTTACAAAATATATTAGATAATTTTAATCGGAAATATCAATGTTATCTCACACAAAACGTCTCCTTTAGCATATATAAGTTCGACCGCCAGCACGTTGATTTGACACTCGCTAATGTAACGACATAAAATTAATATTTTTTTCGTAGAGTAAATGATGTATATAAATGTGAAACTTATTACAAATCTGAAAACATACATTCCGTTTGAACGGAAGGGAAGCAAAATCTCTTCTGAATCTCAAGTGGCATGCGTCTTAATTTTCCAAGGTTTATAATTATTTTATTTTCTCTCATGTGTCTTTCCTTTGGTAGGATGTAATTTTTGCATTACTTTTTTCACCATTAAATATTTGATCTTTCGTTTTGATATTGTTTTTTTACCAGCTAAGTCTAATCATAAATATAAAGAGCAAGGCCCACTGCAATGAGTCTTCTTCAGAATGCATATGATATATGCCAAGAATGGTCCAGGGGTAAACATTCTCAGCATTAAAAGAATTCTTAAATCCAAACAAATTGATCATAACATGTGGATAAAATATTTAAATGCATTCGTTGTAAAATAGAAAACTCGCTTCTATTGTCTTTCTCTTTTTAAACATACCACTATTGCAATTATACTCTTTCCCCCTACTTTTCGCCGGGATACGGCAGTTTGAAATACTCATAATTCTCGTCAATGTTGGACAATATCAAAGAAACAATGGAACAGCTGCATCGAAAGCAGTTTTTCATTGTCAAATCTACATCGAAATTAGCTCTAAGGAAATTAGATCCGCTCCAAATGCGCTACGACTGACAATGTGATTCAGAAGTGATGGCTGAGATGTATTGATCTGGTCAGAGATTCTTCTTTTAATGCCATATTCTGGTTAATGCATAGGCTAGTCTCCATAAGCCCCTAGTACCTTCTTGTGAGACTTAACCTGAGCAAGAATACATTAAGTAGTTTGCCATTACTTTCCCTAAAGGCGGTAGTGTGCCAATTTTGACGTTTGATTTGAATACCCAGATAGCGATGCCCTAGATCTTATCCAGTAATTCAAATCGGAACTCTGGTTGGTATTAAATTGCCAGAGGATTTATTTTGCCAGGATCGACCAACTTTTTTTCTGGGATCTGTTATATACATGCCGACAAGCGTCCGCACCTTAAAAATCTCCCGAATTTGACCGGGTATGAACCGGCGAACTTTAGATCAGTAGCCCGGCATGAGGACCACCTCTATACCCTCAAAGCCAGTGGACAGATATTGCGGTATTATAATTTTATGTAACCGTTGGAAATGCGAGGAACTACGCGCTGTTTTGACGGCACAGTGTCGAGTGTGGACGTCGTCCTCCTGCCGGGTACGGCAGCGAGGGCCAGCGGCGGCGGCGCGGGTGGGTGAGAGGGGAAGAGGAGTGGGAGGGAAGGCGCGGGGAGTGGGTGGTTGGAAGCGAGGGAGAGGGGGAGGAGGAAAGTGGGGAAGGTCTCGGCGATTCCGTGTGCGTAGGCGGCACCCGCGAAAACTAATAAAAAGTTTTCGCTTCCCGCCGCATGGGGCGCCACCGCCGAGGGGCCTGCGACGCCCCGCATCACAAGGACCTTTTCCGTTCCGGCATCTGCGAGGGGGGGAGGGACGTCACTAGAACGGCGACCGTAGGACGCAGGTGAAGCCGGAGGTTTTGTTGCGTAGGTTTGAGGCGAGCTCCAAATCCCACGACTACTAAACAACTTGGACAGGGTTATTCTAATCGAGGCATCGAGATACCGAGGATACTAAGGGTCACAGTTTTACCGCTGAGAAAATGAAGCTCATAGTTCATAGGTTGTATCAGTTCTGATTAAAATTTACTTCATTCAAACTTGTTATTCGATTGAAGATCCTTTTTTAATTACAATTCATGTTGACAATATTTTTGCGGACCTTTACCATAGATCGGTTATGGAACCCGACCAGTTCCTGCAACTCAAACCGTAATGAACAGGCTCAATGAACACGCGGGCAAAGAATTTGGAAGGTTTGTGACCTCGAACGAAGGTATAAGATCTCAAAATATCATTCCATGATTAGTCACTGGTTTACGGACGGACTAACCTAATTAGATATGGAAATAACTTTCGAGAAAATAAATTGTGCGTTGGCGACGACACAAAGCAAACACGTGACAGAACGTGATAAATTTTCTCACAGTTTAGTAAGTATCTTTGGCAAATAGATTCAAATACTGTGCAGAGACTTTTCAAAACCCATAAGTGTGGCATACAGCTATTCTACAGACAATTTTCAAACTGTAATGGAAAATTAATATCACAATTTCTGGATCCCAAAGATGAGGATTATAATAAACTATGGTCAATTAAGTAAAAGGCTAACAGACAACGTCAGATTGTGCAAGAAACCAATGTAGAAGAGACACAGTACAACGTGTGTGTAAATCTATAGTCTGAACAGTGTTTATTTACTCAGCACATTCGCCCGTCTGCGTAGACATATGATCCCTGTTATTGGCCTGGAAGAGCGAGCTCTTTTCCGTCGAGCGACCAGTTGCTTCCAAGACTCGTCCTGGAAACGACAGCTCTTTTTAAAATGTTCACCGAGGGTTTTAGAGGGAATTTGACGCAACTATTTTACTTTTTCGCTATGCAGTAGAGAGACAGCTATGTAATTCTACGCGAAAAACCGACGAATCTTCGGCAGAAAAACTCTTATTAGTACCTGGTAACGAAAAATATATCCATGGATGGATAAATCCAGTTGCTCAAACAAAATTATTTAACACGTAGTATAGCCACAATCCATGTTTTGTAGGTCCTTGATACCGAAAAATTGAATGACGGCAAAACGTCTGTTCGTCTACCCGTCAGTACATTCGCTGATGTCGTGATCCCTTGAATTCGAAACCAATATTTAAATTCTGAGAAGTATTATACTTTATATAAATCCTCTGGAACATTTTCCAAATTTAAAAAAGGCTCCATCGTTTTTGATTAATTTTTTGTTGGATGGTGTGCAGGACGTTTAAGAGAATAGCGCAGGTTTCATGGTCGTTTAAAACCCTGATTTTCCGAAAATTGCAAAAATTCTAAATCTTTTCTTTCTACGACTAAAATATTAGAGATTATTTCCCTTAGTGAAAACTGTTTCTTAAATATCGATTTTGAAACAAGATCATGTGCGATTTTTCGAAACTGAGCATTTTTTGTATAATTGTGCGTGAAAATAGGGCGAGAAAGTAAGTGCCGTTAGCACAACTAGTTCATTTTACTCCTTCAATCGTTGCGCTACTTTGGTCGAGCTTAAAACGCATTTTGTTTTAATTTATATTTGCAATTCAGTCTGCGCGTCACTTCTGAGCATAACATGACGATAAGAGGAAATTAACTCATGCATACAAACTTCTAAATTGTGGGCTTGGTGTGTTTTATTATATATAAATCCGAGCAGAAGAAGTTGTCGTATTCTTGAACTTTGAACTTTAAAGAAACCAATTATTCATTGCGGACAGCATAATACATTCATTAAGGGCAGAGATGTTTCTTCAAGACGAAACAGAACTTATTATTTTAACAACGTTCATTGAACCAAAAGCCTGTTGTGTTATCGGCTGTTAAGTCGACAAAAATTTTAATAAAATGTAATACAGCGTAGCCAACGTTAACGTCAATCTGAAACATCTACACATTAATTTAAATGTGTATTACATATGAAACATATTTTTAAGCGGATAATTTTGAGAGGATAGCCACAAACCCATTTATTTAGAAAAAATCGCAGTAATAAAAAACACGTTTTGGAGTCGCTTACAAATTTTATTTATTAATGAGTGAGATTTCTTTATTAATGAACCAGATAAATGGAGAACAAAACATGGGTGAATGAATGAAAACTGTCTCGTGCATTATCTTGAATATGGACCACAAATATATGCTTCAATAACATACTAAGTAAAAATAATACACTGGAACTGAATCTACTCAGATTATTGACAAACTGGGTTAATTAACAAAGTATTGCTGGGGAATTTATTTTTCACAATTAGATAACAGGCAGACATGGCATTGCTTTGGAACATGCAGATTTGAACAGTAGGTGAGCTACCAAAGACTGCGTGTACTCCAAAGCAACTTTGTTTTTTGTACAAAGAGGATAGTTTAAGATAGCAAATTGAATTGCAAACTAAGTTGTGTTTAATTCTTGATCTTTCAAAATTATTCGAGCCAAATTTACGAGTAATCACTCCAGTCGTAGTAGTTTTTGTGACTTAATTTACTGACGGTTGTAAACAACTTCACATTCATATATTAGAGAACATTGGTACAATTTCGGGAAAGACGAATACTTAGCTTAACAATTAAAATAATGGTTTTCCATTTTAAAATGATACTCCTGATGTCACGCGTTTAAGAAAGATGCCGTGGTAGATGGCATAAACGACCATAATCACTCTAATCTGCACTAAAGAAAAATTATTGCTAGCTTTTAATGTGTCGAACTAATGTAAAAAAATTCAAGGTGTATTACATTTATTGCAAAATACCTTCCAATTTGCTGTTTTTATTTCGAAATACAAATAATATTGTCCATATCACAAATGTCACTTTTTATTTTTATTAGAAATTTCAGGAAATACAAATCATTATTCTTAATGTATGCACATTTTTACCCAAGTAAATGGCTGATGCTATCTGTATTGAACAATTAATATTAGTCATAAAATGATCAGCACTATCTGAGGATGTGCTGCAAAGTAATTATGATTTCCAGAAATATTGTCATTTAATTTAAAAGTAGGATGATAGTCTTTTGTAAAGTCCAATGGCGGTATTTCCATATTTCAGCACCAAGTTATTTTAAAATCAACTTGCAGGAAATCAAACGAGAGTTTTTTCTTTGTAGACCCAAAGTATTGGAAACTTGTAACGTATGACGCCATATCATGTAATCACTTCTCGCCGTGATGATAGCGTTCCCCTTACGGAGAGAAGAATCATCTTCGCTCTGATCCACTATTCGCAAGGAATTTTACGTGATTTTCCTGTGATCATAGGAAAGTTTCATTCGATACGGATTTCTGTTTCCCTAGGTTTCCCTAATGGGATGCTGTGCTCCACCCTCCACCGTCCGCTGTCTTCGTCATTCCAAGTGTCGCCATGCACTCCGGGCACTGACAGTTGCGACTGCCCATCGCTCCTATGACTGGGTCGGGCTTCACGTCTTGGTGTCTCGAGGCCCACCCACTTCCCTTGCGTTTCATTACTTCGTCTTCATCTTCATGTTCATCGTTATCACATCTCAATATAATCCCATCTCTGAGAGTTATGACGTCGGCCACCTTACCCCGTAACTAGAGGCATACGTGCAGGGAGAATTTTTCACGGTTATTGCAATAATTTCCCGCTCTGTGGAGATAGTCGTTCTCGCTACCTCCATTTCTCATCGCTCCTTAACAGTCATTATTATCAGATTCCTGTTTGGATTCAACTGGAGAGGTTCGTGATACTCTGAACTTTTGAAGCGGTCCCGTAGACCGTGTTTGTTGTCTCAATCAGTCATGTGTGTGACACATATGTTTCTACAAGCATATTTTTGTTATAAGTTCATTTTATTTCTAAATGTGTTGTGTTGTCTATTAAACTATGTGTAAGCCTTAATAAAGTATTTTTCAATTGAATTAAATAAAGAAATAACGTATCTAATAGAACTATTCATTTTTACAATATTTAATTATTTGTTTTTTGTAAAGAATTAATCGATTTGCAACGGTCTCCGACCGCATGCTTGCGTTAGTGTAACAAAAATCCATGCCTGTAGTTACGGGTTAAGATCTGCTACTTTCATAACTACTACGTCCGTTGCGCCGTGCCCTAAAAATGCCTTTTATTGTTGGAGCTATATTCATTTTTAGATATGACGGTTCCTTAGCCCCAATCGCCCACTGGCTCTCTCGCCGGGTGATCGGGCGGAGAGAAGGCCTCGCCAGCGGAGGTTGTAGCTGAGCCCTTTCCATCCCCGATCCTCGCGCGCTCTACGGTGATCCCGTTTGCAGCAGATCGTCAGTCGACCTACAGAGTAGCGCTGGTCAGGGCGACATGTGAAGGAAGTGGAGGGAGAGGACGGGAGTCGCGAGGTCGAACGCCTGACCTTTCGAGTGCCGGGCGGCGGAGGGGGCGAGAGCACTGACTCGCGACCGCCCAGTGATGGATGGTTCGTTCGTGCGTGTCGAGGTATTTGCCTTCTCGCTTTGCGTTTAATCAGACTGCAATTGCACTCTGTAAACAAATATCTCGACTGAAGAACTCCCAACCGCGGCAGCGACTCCAAGTAGTGTACTACGTAGATGAGAAAACGGAAATTGTTTGGTTGTGATTCCGGGTGCGTCTTCTGCTAAGGTCATTAGTACCCTTAATTTTTAGCGGTAATTTTGTCCCGCTAGATTGTGAGATCAGGCGTCAATCTACCGTCGACTAGCAGGGTTTTTCCCCAACCATGTATCGCCCACCAGCAGAGCACCACCTTCAGCCAGGAGAGTACTCGAAGCTCCCGACAGGTCTCCCAAGCAAGGGGTTAGGATAGACAAGGAAGGGGAAAGGCAGATCGCGCACGTTCCGTGGCCCGTTTGTGAGGGTACTGCTCCGGCATTCGTCTGGTGTTAATCGAATAATCCTCGGAAAACTACCGATCAGAGCAGCTGGCCACTAGAATTCTCCCGTAGACAGCGAATGAAATCGACTTTTCTATCTAGATACTATCGAAACTCCTGCTGCAGTCGAGTGTAGAACCCTATAACCTTCCGGCCAGAGGCACTGCAGTGACGTCACTTCATGCTCTGAGCCACCTCCCTCGGTAGAAAACTGAGATAATTTGCAACTTGGAAGAGGACTTAAACGTCCTGTGGTTGGAAAGGGGCAATCGATTCGGTAATCAAAATGTCGAAGAATAGAATTTGACTTT
Source organism: Gryllus bimaculatus (assembly GCA_017312745.1). Lineage (NCBI taxonomy): Eukaryota > Metazoa > Arthropoda > Insecta > Orthoptera > Gryllidae > Gryllus > Gryllus bimaculatus. The sequence continues at coordinate 1,927,629 of BOPP01000035.1, forward strand.
TGATTTAACGTCTGCGCGAACTGCGCCACCGTTCGTCTTCTGTTGAAAAAGTTCCCAATGCCTTATTTCGCATTTGAAGCGACCTCCCCAGCCTTCGCCGTCGCCGCCGCTTAGCGCGCTGCCCCGAGCCATTGTTATATGAAAGCGGCTCATTGAATTGATAAAGTCGTGAAAGCCATTAACGGGCGCTGGTGGCCATCGGAAACTCATTTAAAAAGTGAGCAGCGGGGGCGGGGTTGGCCCTCGAAGTGCTTTGCACGGCCCCCGTCGCTCCCCTTCACTTCATTTACACAGACCTCTTACCGCGTTAGGGAGACGTATTACGACCGCTTTTAAACCTCGAAGGGTCGCGCCAGTGATGCAAGCTGTTGTTTTGGAAATAATAATATTTAGGAATAAAATATTAAAGGTGCGGGAATCAAAGGAGTTGGTATAAATTAAAAAGATGAGGATCATGGGCGGATTCACCCGATCATTGGGGGGAGGGATCGTACATTTTGTTAAATAATAAACATAATTGTTATTATATTGTATATTATTTATGTACTGTAGATATGATACTATAAAATATTATTATTTAAATGATTACATACTTCGAACAAAATTAAATATTTAAATCAAAGTTTAAATATTTAATTTTGTTAAATTTAAGTCAAGTAATAGAAGGTAACCGAAAACTTTAAACCTTTGGGGTGGGCATGATCCCCAGGGCTCCCCCTGAATTCGTCAGTGATGTAATGTATTACATTTCATAATATATTTATTTAAACGTTTTGACCTTTTTATTAAATGGCCAAAATCTGATAAATAATGAATCTCTCTTGAAACTCTATACCTCTAGATATAACAACTGTGATTCTAGATGCGTATATTTCTGAACGATGACAAACGTGTGTCCTCAAAAACTCGTATACAAAAAAGAAACATTTCTGCATTTGAAAAATGAGTATCTAAATTACACAAACAATGATTTATAACAGCAATGCAAATTTGGTTTATGAATCTGTTTCTCAAAATTGTGCAAATGTTTGCCATATTTCAAACGTTTAATTGCGCTGTCAACGAAAATGCATCAGATATCACGAAACAACTCGACGCTCGTTACAATCGTTAGTCTTTCACCGGCGCTCCAAACGCACCTTGCAATGTAAAATATCATTTTAATAATAATGTATTAATATTATTAACATTATTATTATTATTGTTGTTGTTGTTGTTGTTGTTGTTTTATATTAAGTGCAGAAATCATGCTTTAATAAAATTGTACAGTTAGTGGTTAAATACAAAGGATTTGTTTTGGTTACTGCATATTTTAATGGATGGTGTGCAGAGATATTAAAATATATTTGTATTTATCCATTCAGTCAGGGGGAATCTGACAGGTAAATCAGGATTTTTTGATTGACATAATGGCAACCCGAAGCGTAAAACTACACGTGTCGCACAAAACATTTATTTCCGCAAATTAAAAATAACGTGACGGAAATTCCAGCGAAGCTGCGGATTTTGTTTTCAGTTTTACAGTGGTCAGATAGATCCCTTGCACAGGATTGACGTCTGCTTCAAACTGCCATAATTCTGTCCTGCTGTAAATTTTCTCACGAATGAACTGATGTATCCCTCACTTGAGCAATAAATTCCGCATAATGTGGAAAGTAATGAACAAGTCGGTACTTGCATTTTTGTACCTGCCCTGAACTGCCTTACAAAACAAATAAATACCTTTGAATAATATAATAGATTACATTTAAATGGAATTCCTTTTGTCGATGGTCTCAAAAGTTAAATTTAATTCTTATTAAATGGACATTTTTGGAGTTTCTGAACAGTGACAGTTGAGTTGAGAGCCATATGACCAACCCTCAACCTGGGGGACCAGAAATTGTTTAGTGTTTACTCCTCTAGAGAGATTGCCTTCATACTTTCCAGGCCTCTCTACTCAGGGTTTTCCTTCTTCTAGCCTTCTGTTGAACCCCTACCCGCAAGGCAGCGCGAGCAGCACTTTTTTAATGGCGGTGCTTACTAGCTATGTCACTGAATACAGTTTTCGTGGCTTTTAATGAATGTGATCCCGCCACAGATCACACTTCCACATTCCAGTCTCCTAGCCGCCTCAGGCCGGGAGACTCCAGAAATATTGCCTTCATTGTTCCTAGTCTGCCCATGCACAGACCATTCGCTGTCCGCCAACTGCCTCCTGCCCTGTAGCTGAGGCTTGCCCTGAGATTTTATAATAAAATTTGGACTGTTATAATAAAAGAAGCCGGGGAGCTGATAGAAGAACTGGACATTCTTATAACTACCCAACTAATGAAAATGACATGGTATTAGCACTTTCATTCAATATTGCGAATAAACGAAGGCGGGGCGAGGAGGGGCGGGGGCGGGGCGGGGCGGGGCGAGGCGGGGCGGGGCGGGGCCGGAAGCGGGGGGGCGAGCGGGGCGGGGCGGGTGGGGCCGGGGCGGGGCGCATAAGGTTGTCCGGGGGAGTGAGGGCGCGGGATGAGATGAATGAACTCTTTCGGAGGTGCTCTACTCGGTCCGGCGCTACTAATTAACTGCTTTGAAGCCGTGGTTGGCGTTGAGCTGCGAGGATTTTCGTAACTTCATTATTAAATTGACGAAATGATTTGAGAATTACATTTTTTTTCTATTTCATTAAAACTTTAAAAATTAAAAAAAAAATAGAATTCGCATACCGTGTGGCCCACCTAAGATGTTCCCTATAATTTTTTCCTGAACCCTTGTAGATGCTGAAATGCGGTTTTCACTAAAACTACAATACTATATGCAAAGGGCTCATATGGTCATGCAAAATATTATTTATTGCATTTTTTATTGCAGAGAAATTACCCAACTTCTATTTTTTAAATGGATCCCTACAGATTTTTAGCTCATCATTACAAGCGTGATGAGATGTGTTCATAAATATGCATTTCTGTCTATTATTTTGATTTTTCAAAAATTTACAAAAGTGAATTTTTTGACTCTCTTACATCGTTAATATTTGTATTAACGTTTACTTGTTTAAATTATTATATTTATGAGTACATGTGCTTTAAATAATGTCATATAAAGTTTCTCGAAAACTTAACCGTATTCTGTGAAAACTAGCTCAAAATTTGGCATTTCCAGAAACGCTTAAACGTCATTTTTTCAAAAACGGCTCGCAATATTTTCTGCAATCAATAAGATGAATGAAAAAGTGTAATTTTATTTCATACGAACGTTTGACGAAGTGAATATAGAATTGCGTGGATATAGCAGGGGCCATCCCGTACACTAAGAAGTAGATCACATGGGATAATTTAACCTGAATGTTGCGTAATTCTTTCAGTGCAAGCTGTGTTTTGAGTATTGTGCTAAACCTTGTGGAACAGCGTTGTCTAACCTGCAGCCCCAGGGCCACATGCGGCCCGCGATGCATTTTATTGTGATGTGCAATATTAGTCAAATGTGAAAAGTCCTTTATCCATAGCCGGCGATAACAGTGCTAACCTAGCGCACGTGCCCTGGCGGGGCAACACGCCCTTAATGTAAAAATAGGTTAAGTTTAGATTTAAGGATTTTTTTAGTAAATTCAGAATTTCAAAATTATCCCAATGTGTTTCACTGCGTTATGCACGTTAGGGCCTGATATCACGCATGGTTCCGTCCTCCCCCTCCTCCCCCCATTTTAGAGCATCCGGGCAAACTGCTGAGATCAACAGTGCGGGGTAGCCGTGGATCGCCCGAGAAATGAAAATATGTCCGCAACCATATTAAAGGTTTTAGTTGTGCAATTACCCTGCAAATTAGCCCTGCAACGTGGACACCCCTCTTGTGCAAGGTAGAATGGAGCGGGTTGCGTGCGGGGTGAGACGAAGATGGTAGGAAGGACTATTATACATAACAAAATTAAATTATTTACATGTTTTCAATCAAATATACTTTTAGTCTGCTCTTTAAAGCATCATTTTATGTCAATTTTTATATGCCGTTTTCTCACAGAACTCATAGGAACAGTCTAATGTTGTCTGCATAGTTAATATCCATATTTCCAGTAAACTCGCACAGTCAACTCCAACGCATCACAAAACCTTTACTTAATCACGGCGCAACTGTCGTGACGTGTATTTCATGTTGAATTCATCATTTTATTACTTTCTTGAATACTACTTATGTAGTAAGGAAAGAGTAGGTATTGTAATGCTTCAATGAAGGAAGTCAATTATTCAACATAAAAATTCGTGTTGTGAGCCCCTGATACCAAAAAACTGGATATTTCGTGCTTCTGTATGTAGTAAATTACATCTAAGTTATGTAATCAGAACCTACCTTTTGAGAGTCATGAAAATTGATTTACAGCAAAACGTTTGTCTGTGAACAACGCTAGTGGCTTCACCGTAAGCAAGATTTCCACCAAACTTATATTGCTCACTACTTCTGGGCGACGTCAATTGAAGCGCATCCCTGCAACTACAAAGTTGAAAATTGTGACTTTTTGGAATTAATGGAATTCGTTGTTAAAAATTAAATTTTTAAATGAGGTCAGTTGAGTTTTTAGTGCCTTTTTTGCATGTCATGACATCTGTCAATTTCAATAAGTAGAAGTCGTGGACTCGACTGATAACTGTTTCCTGAGAGGTCGACTTGTGTGAGCGTTCATTTAACTCTTCACTGAAACTACATCCAGGAATTCTAAATGAAGACATCAGTGTTCTGGAAATGAATTGAAAAATCTTGCACAAGTATGTAACAGTTATTTTGAGTTATTTAATAAAAATTAGATTGAACGTTTGTTTAATTTCGCTTAATAAATCAATAGGATGTCCCAACGGATCCCCAAAGTTTTATATTATTATTTAATATAAATGTTACCGTACGCTTTCTTCCAAAGCACGGCAATGCATAAAATACTGATGTAAAGAGTAAAAGTAAAAGTATTTCGATTGATCCTGAAATTTGGCACCCTGTACTCCCTATGTAGCCAATGGATCTTATTTTTGTTATTCTCCTACAAAATGACATTTACCGATATGGACCAAACACTTTTGGAACATGAGAGTTTCTTTTTTATTTTCACAGACAAATTCACTTGCAAATAAAATATTATTGAATCAATATTTCCGATATTGAATATTAAAATTATTTTCCATTTAGCATGTAAACGACCTCCAGTGAAAGTGAAAGAACTGTGCAGTTTGTGGAGGCCCTTCAAGGAGGAGTCCGAGGGCCCTCGCGTAGTTGGCGTGGGCGGAGCGAAGGGGCGGCCGAAAGGAACTGATTGCCCGGAGGACCCTCCCCTCCCGCTCTGCCCCCGAGGACTGCACATGAAAGAAACATGACTGCGCTGCTGCCCCCACCCCCTCGCGCCCTTGGGATTCGTCTGTCTGGCAGGGCAGCGCAGGGGGGGGGGAGGTCGGGGTAAGGCGGAGAGGGCAAGGGTCAGGGGGGGGGGGGTAGGGCAGGGAATGGCAGGCACAGTGACGGGATTGGGCGTGGCAGCACGGGGGTTTGAGCGGGGTGGGAGAGGGCGTGGCGTGGAGCGCGTTTGGGGCAGAGCTGCGCAGTGTGGGGAGTCGGGGTAAGGCGGAGAGGGCAAAGTGCGGGGGGGCGGGTCTAGGGCAGGAATGGCGGGCTCAGGACATAGGGGTAGGGGCCGTCCAGGAGGGGGGAGGAGGGGCGGGGGGGGTGGGGTCAGGGTGAGCAGGGGAGTTGAACGTCCCAGTTGAACGCCCGCGTCTGTTTTGTTTCTTCCAATGTTTGTTTGCTTGTTTGTCGTGGAAGGAGGTAAATAGAATAAACCTGCCGGCGAGCGAGAGCGGCCGGCCTTAATGAGCGCGACCGCCTCCGCTCTGGAGAGCGCCCGAAGGGCCTTGTCGGGTGGACTCGAGTTTCGTCATTGCTCGGGAAAGCAGACCGTTCATTTCCTTGCTCGTCTTCCCCTCGTGACAGACATGCCTCTATAAGTAGAAATGGTCCGGGAGAGGTGGCTCAGGGAATCAACAGATGTCACTGCAGTGCCTCCGACCGAGAGGCCCTTCTCTTACACTCCCGATGGTAACAGGATTCTCGACACTAACTAGAAAAGCTAAGTTGAGTTCTGCCGCTGTCTGGACGAGAATTCTAGAGGCCGGCTGCTCTGAGCAGTAGTTTTCCGCGCTTTCTCCGATCAACACCAGGCGAATGTCGGAGTAGTACCCTAATAAACAGGCACTGACAGCGCGCCATATTTCCTTCCTCTTCCTTGTCCTATGTTCACCCTTTACTCACACATTAACATGCACTACACTACCATACATGCCGGGAGACCGGTTGGAAGCCTAGAGCTTGTCTCTGCTGGGTAGAGCCCCTTAGGGGTTGGGGAAACTCCTGCGATAAGTCGGCGCTGGATCTCGACATCCAGCGTGTGAAGATCATGCTCATCTCCCGAGGAAGCACATGCACTACAATTACGGAACTAATGGCCTGAGCCGTCGACGCGCCCGGTATCGCTAAGAATTCAAAAGAAATGGTGCAAATGTGTTCTCAAATGCAGTGGAGACTATTCTATAGCTAAAGGTTGCAACGAAAGCTGACCGCCAACACAGGTTGGATAAGGTTATGAGAATGTGGGAAGCGGACACAAGTTCTTTCCTAAGTGCACATTTACACTTTCACTTCACAGATTCACATTCACTTGTTTCCATGTGCACGCGTTCTTTCGGTGAATGTGTTTCTTCCCTCACCATACAGGACTATGTACGTTTTCTTACTTTTCTCTTATATTTTTGTTTTGTTTCCAATGTTCTTTATTGGTGTTCTTCTCTCGCTTTCAATAATCACTTTCCCCTCAACCAGCGTCACCGCACTCTTGACTCATCCCTTTTGACTTTCCTGCACACGTACGTATATACGTGAAAAGGGAATAGTTATGTAATGCATTCTCGGCTATCCGGGAGAGGATATAGGGAGGGAGCTTACGTGTAGTTATGTAATGCTGCGAAAAATAAATGTCGTTATTTTGATGGAAATAAACGTTTTGTGGTTCCCTACTACCGCAAAAGTGGTTCTTTTCAAAACATCCGTCTGTCCGTCTGTGTGTCTTGAACACCACTAGGTCCTAAACCATACGTAGAATTTGTTCCATATTGATGAAACCCCCGTCAATGTGGCTTAAGTCGAAGCTATGAGATCTTGAAAAACTTTCTTTAAAATTTGAGTGTATTTTACATTAAGCACCCCGGACATTTTCAAAATGTCTTCTAAAACATCTTCAATTTTTTTCTTTACATTCCTTGTAAGAGAAATAGAGTAAAATACACTTATAAAGGTGGCATAGATTTCCACAGTTAACTCGATAATTTTCGATAATATAGTTTTATTATTTTTGCGGTGCTTTTCTACAACTACAAAATAAAAATAATAATTTTTCCTTTAAATAAAATTGTCTTCATAGTGAGTTTTTTCATTAGGTTCAAGTACATTTTTTTGAAAAATTTAGTAGTTTTGCAAGCATTATTGCATCTAGTTCATTTTGAGATAATATTTTATTTTCAAAAATTACACTAATATTTTTTTTGAAAGATCCCTCATTGCTCTAGTATGTACATTTCCAGCGATCTGTAAACATAATTGTAATGGACTGAAAGTGCTTGAAATGCCTTCATTAAAATATTTCGGGATAGTTTTTTGTGAAAATAGATTCAAATTGCGCATAACAGTAGCGCTAAAACGCCAATTTTTTAAGAACTGCTTCAAATTTTTCGAGGGAAATTGCCATTTTAGACTAAGTTTTACTGTTCTTAAAATAATATTTCCGCTCTACAATTAGGAAACCGAAAAATTAACAAAAGTCAAAAAATGTACTTTGGGCGGCAATAGATGGCATCTGGCAAGTCCGAGTAGCTAGTCGAAAGCAAAGGGAATGGAGCAAAATATATAGAAAAATAGAGCAAATTGCAAAAATAAACTGGCGTCTTCCTATAACTACAATTGTGAAAATAGAGATTTTTTCCTTCAATGCAATCTGTTCGTTAATGATAGATTTTGAATAAAGTCACGTATAATTTTTCAAACATTTGAGTTGTTTTCGCGTAATTTTGCGGGAAAATACAGGGGTACGTGCTGTTTTAGCCCCACTTGTTTACCAATTGAGCCATTGTCATTCCGTAATCCTAACAGAAGTGAAACCACAGATAAACTGGAGCAAATCGAATTATGGGAAAACGTTTCACCGCGCATGAATATCTATTGAAATTTAAACCATAAATAGATTTCCCCGCCAGATGCGCCCCTCCAAATGACATTGTTCTAAATAATCCGACAGCGCATCCTGACGCAAGAGGATAATCGATAGTAACCCCCACCACCTTTTTTGTGTGAGTTAAGGTTTCAGGGTATTATGCCCAAATGGAGGTTAATTTTCCTACTCTCCTGGTCGCTGATCGTGCACCCAGTTAACCGCGTAAAAGAGAACTATATACTAAAAACGAATAGGGAGTTCGTACATTGGTTGATTGATTAACGTTTCCGGGCACGTCAATCGCTAAGGTCATTAGTCCCGTAAGTGGCGTGCATGTTTGTCGGGGTAGATGGGGTGATCTTATCTCGCTGGATAGTGAGATTTGGAGCCGACATACACATCGCCTAGCGGTGTTTTTCCTAACTGGGTATCTCCCACCAGCGAGGCGCCGCGTCTAGCAGACCGTTCACCAGCCGCGTCTAGCTCTAAGCTCCCGACTGTCCTTCCGACATGTGTGATGGTATATTGCATGTACGTATGTGTGTGTAAGGGGTTGGGAGAGGTCAAGGAAGAAGAATGAAAGGTCACGAGCAGTCCATGACCCGTTTTTTAGGGAACTGCTCCAGCATTCGCCTGGTATTGCTCGGAAAACTACAAAAAATTACTGACCGGAGAAACCGACCACTTGAATTATAGTCCTGATAGCGGCTGAATTCGACCCAGCTATGTAGCTAGGGTTGAAAATCCTGCCATCGTCGGGAGTGGAACCATAAGACCTCCCGGGGAAAAGCCCTGCAATGGCATCAGTTGATGCCCTGAACCACCTAAGCTGGGGGCAGCTCAATGATACTCAATGTAGCTATTGTAACGTAATAGTCGTTTGCTAGTCGTATGTGCTGCCTAGCAATAGAAGAAGTTATTGGGGAACAAGAAATAAACAAGCAGAATGCTTTGAGAGCTCAAAATGTTGACCTGTATAGCTTCTCAGAGCCACGATAGCTGTAATATATTAGCGTGAATAGTGTTCTGAAATATTTCCATAAGTACCCGATGAATTAGAACCTCGGAATATTGTGAAGTAAATAAACGCTTTTGTTGTTGCTAAGAAAGAATTTAATTTCTTAAAAAGAGTTGGTGGGTGGTTCGCAGGCCCATGCTTGGCATTGCTGACGATTGCAACGCTACACTGTTTTCTAGATAGCAGGGGAGCGTATTTCTGCCCTCTCAGCCTCCGGAACCGCAGGGTGTCTCTCTCAGGAAACAAGAACACTACGTTTGCTCTCTTCCTCTTTTGTGCTTTGAAGAGGAAGTTGGAGTTGTTTCAGAGTGGTCCTGCTACGATAAATCCTTGCTTTGGTAATCAAATATTTTCCTATTTTTAAAATACTTCTTTTCATCTTGCACGTGATCTAAACAAATCAACATTTCATATCACAAGTGTAATATGCTTGAGAGGTTCTTCCACACTAACGGAGTGTCTGTTCAAAAGGAAGTCTTTCCCCTGCCATCTATTGCAATACTTGTGTGGCATCGAAATTCACGTTCAGTTCGCTTCATTTCTCAGTTAATTTCACTCCATATTTTGTGAATGTTCAAAAAGGGCAAATTGAGGATATTTAATTACCTTGTTTTTTCATTTCCCGAAAACATCCTATTATAGCTCCATTTGAACAGACCTAATGATTATGCATAGGTGGAAAATGTACGCATTCTCACGCTGAGAAATTTTCCACATTAATAATTTTAGTATCAACATGTGTGCCTTTTGGGAGTATAATTGCGCCGTATACTCTACATTTTTTTCATAATAGCCCAAAAGTGAGCAAGGTTTCACAAACGTAGGATATGGAATTGTTATTTGATAATTATGTTTCATTTCTAAAAGTATGTTAAATACTTGGTAATTTAGAATGAACATTTTCATTGTCGAGTTCTTGTGTTACTGTGACACCGAGTAATCGGCCTATTTGTTAAACGAAATAGAAACAATGTTTCGTACTTATCTTCAAGTCGTAAGAACTACATATATTTTGTTAATTAGTGAATACATAATTTTACATAATTTCCGTGCTAGAAACTTTCTTTCTGCTAGTGTTCAACGTTCAATATGAAGACATGACCTTATAAAAGGATTTTGATATGAACTCTGGCAGATAATTCTGCCTCAAAAGATATCAAAAAAATTAAAAATAAGTTGCTTGCCACGTAAATTCTTGCCTTTCATTAGTTCTTTAGCTTCCCGATGAATATTTTTATTAGGTTGATACGATACTTGACCAATGGATAATAATTTAAAAAACTCTTTTTCTTTTGTTTACAGGTAAGTGTTCTGACAAGTATGAAGTAAAGCCTGTGAGTCGACATGTAAGATGAAGGTAATGTAAGCGAATTTTATATGCCAAAATGTTGCTTTCGCTTTAGACTCGAATGTTTCTAGCATAGGAAGCTTTTAAGACATTAATGTCATTTGTTTGTTAATGAAGTCATTGAAAAATTGCTGTGCTGATGCCACAGAGCATACATTTTGTTTCATTTCGCCAGAGAAGAACACTCTTCAGACTGCTCGTCGACTCAAGCAACTCTGTTACGTGACATATATGTCTAATATTTAGATAATCAGCGACAATTTTGTAAAGCTAATATGAAGGTAAATACTTTATTATGATTAGCCTTAGGGTCTTTTTGGGATGGGAAAGGGATTGGATGAGATTATGGTCCGAATGAAGGATGGAGGAGTGAGGCAAAATCCGGGAAAAACTGAAGAGCCCACAGAACACCTGCCGCGAACCCGGACAGCCTAATTCTCATGGATCCACTGGAATTTTAATGTGTTGCCAAGTTAGGTATTTTTTTCCTCATCTTAGTTTTTAGATTGCAATTTTATTTGGAGTGTTTTGTAGCGGCTTCTCGTTGAGTTTTTTGAATGTTAATTTAAAAAAATTGCATCTACTGTTTATTACAAAATCACAAAATACAAAAATAGTTTTCTATGATTAATGCAGGTATATTTAATAAAATAATACTAAGCGTAGTAGAAATACTTATAGGCATGTAAGATCATTTTAATCAATTCCTTCATTTAAAATTGGGCGGTTATTTGTCACAACCAAAGATTGGTAGAAGAAGGCAACACATTTTACGAAAAGGAACCAATCACAGTAATGAAAACCAATCAAAGTAATGAATTTCCAAGTCTCTCATATACTTAAAACGTAATAATTTTTTTAATTTTGTATTTTTAGACTTTTTGTTGTTGTTTTTTGCTATCTAGAAGGAAATGATTAAGACCACCTGGCAACTCTGATTTTAACGCCGGTACCAAGAGAGGGAATCGATTGACGTTTCGCGTAACAAACGATCTTACGGGCGTGGCGTAATGGGAAGAGGGACCTTGCCTGTGATCTTATAGACGTGGCATGATTGGAAGAAGGGCATTGCCTCTGACCTTGGAGCTCAATGACTCGACGCGACTCGACGCGACGGTAGCCTCTGGCGCTGTGGATATGCGACAGACGCTCGTTTCGAAGGCGTTGAGCAAAAGTCGGCGGCGGCAGCGCAGCTGCGAATCATCGTTTTAGCGCATGCGCAGTGAAATTTGTTTTTTTAGCCCAGTTTATTTAAAGCACTTTCGGCGCTGCTCCTCTGTTCGTTTCGCCTTTACTTTCTCATTTTAATCAAGCAAGGCGTCCTGCATGCGCGAATGCCGTAAGTGCGGGCGATGTCCGTTCCCCGGTCGAACGCCCGCGCTGTCGCGTGTCGTAATGACGCTCGTTTATTCGCTGGGCGCAGCGCGAGGCGATGCTCGTGTGTCACCTCCGCCCCCTCTACACAGAGCTTTCACATTTCGGATATTGCCACTCGAGAGGGAGGAATCGATAGGTCGGATCGGCGGCAGCTGCGATGGAGATGTCAGAGAACATTTGTTTTCCTTCCCCCGCGTTCACCGCTAACTGTAGGAATAATAATAGTAATATTAATAATAATAACAATAATAAAAATAATAATAAATAAACCGAGTGAAATGGCTCAGTGCGTAGCACGTTGATTTGTTGGGAGGACCGGGTTCGATCCTTGAGCCGGCCATCCTGATCAAAGTTTTCACCATTGCCCTCGGTCATACAGACGAATGTTGGGATAGTTCCAAAAGGCCACGATCACCTATCATCATCTTCCTATCACCTCATTATTCATGATTCAAAGCTTAACAACCTTGTCTTACCAAGGGATGCAGCCGAAAATCTGATTTCCATAACGACACACGTTAATCTTTCTCCGAGATAGAATATGGGCTCGGAAGAGAACGTGTAGCGCGGTCAGAAATGGCCTGAATGCAAATAATAGTAGTAGTAGTAATAATAATAATAATAATAATAAATAATAAGAAATAATAATAATTAATAAATAATAATAATAATTAATAAATAATAATAATAATTAATAAATAATAATAATTAATAAATAATAATAATTAATAAATATTGCATTTTCTCCTTATGATATGAGCCTAATTTGCCAATTTCAGGACGTAACCACAGTCTCTGCGAGTGTTTTCAACTCGCAAAAAATTGTTTTCCAATCTTGTATTTTAACATGAACGTGTACGTTTCCATGTTCAATGTGGTAATCACACAACCATCACCAACATAAATTACAATTAATGCAGTTAATCATACCATTAATTCATTTATGTGAAGTCTCATTGTGCTGCAGTGTAATGCATTGCACCTTCTCCACGTTACTATGGTATCAGTTGAATGCTTTTGGCGCCATCGTTCCCGTTTCCCTTGGCGCCTCCCGGCCGCGTCCCAGTTCTCGCCCTGCGCCAACTTGGTGCGAGGGCCGTTTAATATACGGGTCCGCGAGCGATAATGAAGCCCCCTCCCCCGATGGCCGTTTCTTGTTTTCGCGAGAAAAAAGTTTTTAATCCCCGTTTGATGCGACCTGCGAAAGTTTAAGCGGCTTCGCGCGCGAGTGAAAGAGAAGCGGAGGGGTGGAGGCCAGTGCGCTCTAGCGGCGCAGCGCGAAGGCTCAATGGTTTGGTGGGGCGAACGCGCTTGACGCTGCGTTGCCCGGTTCTCTTCACCCTGCATCAGAGGTACGTCAATGAATTAATGGTATGAATAAATACATTAATTGTAATTTAGGATGGCGTTGGTTGTGTGATTACCACTTTGAACACGGAAAGTTACACGCTCAAGTTCAACCTCAAGATAGGAAAAACATTTCTTCGTTTTGAAAACACTCGCAGAAGCAGAAGTTGGGACCGAAACTGGCAAATTAGTCTCGTATCAACACCTAAGAAGCAAATTGCAATATTTATTATTATTATTATTATTATTATTATTATTATTATTATTATTATTATTATTATTATTATTATTGTCGTTTATCTCAGTTAAACGTGGCATAAGGAATCTGTTTTTTGGTGCCTTAGAACAAGATTCTGCTCCTCTGAAAACGGAATACACCAAATAACACTTGATCTTTCAGTGAAAACAATGTGACAAGTCTGAAATAAGACTGCCTTTTGTCCAACAGTTTGCAAATGTATAGATAGATCCAAATTTCTCAATTTTTAAAAAAAATGTTTCCACATCTCTCCAACTTGCAAGGCCTCAAGGGCCACAATTATAACCTTTGATATAGTTGCGGACCATGCTTTCTTTTCTCTAGCGCCCCACATGTGACCCCGCTATGTTGATCGTTGCAGTTGAAACGCATAACGATGATTCGGAATTTCTGAACTTTCTAAAAAAAACTTAAATCTGAACTTCACCTGTTTTTACATTGAAAGGGGTCTAGAGTCCTGCAGGGTGGGTGGGCTGAGCGCACAGTGTTCTCGCCTGACATGGTTGCACGGACTTTCACTTATGACTAAAAACCTTTCGCGGACCTTTCGCAGGCCGCATGCGACCCACGGGCTGCCAGTTGGACAACCCTGGCCTACATAAGCGGAGTGCGCATGCTGCGTTGTCAGAGTTACCAGTGCGGCGTTTGGCGATTTTCTGTTTTGGAAACACGGAAAAAGAATTTCAAATAAAATGGCGAAAACACTCAACTTAAATTGTGACGGTGAAAGAGTTAATGTAGGAGAAATGAGAATTAAGAAAAATGGTTGCTGAACCTATAGGTTCATATTATCTTCTGAAAACAAAATGTCCATTGCACCTTTTATGTAAGAAACACAAATATTTTGAGTATATTTTTATCCTTATAAAGGCAAAAACAAATGTTCGTCTTTGAATTGACTTCGCAAACTATCAGGTTTATAGCTGTTGTAACTATCAATATTCAATTTGTAACAGCCGTGCACGGTTTGGAAATGAGGTATGCATGTAGTAAGTTGGAGTTACACAAAGTAAGTTGAAGTTGCAAATGCTAGCTGCAATCTTTAGTGCGGGGAGGGTCTTAATCAAATGAGATGTCACATGTAGTTGTTCTTGCGGTGGTCGCACTTGGTGATATTTGCTTCATGGTATAGTCCCTAGATATGAAATGAAATCTATTCTAAAACATATGGTTTTAAAAGAAAAGGTCATTTACAATTTTTTCAAATGAGAAAGAGTAATTCCACGTAATTTCTGCTTGAATTTATAACAAATTATAAAAAAACTCAAATATCGCTTTACTTTTTTTCTTCCATTTTTTCTACCAATAGAACAAGGGACGCTTAAAAGAATGGCGCAGCTCTCATTTTCGTTGACCTCTCTGAATTTACAAAATTGCAAATGGGAGAAAGAACGTGCTGTTGTAGCACTATTAGTTCGCAATCAAGGACCCACAAATCATGAATTCTACCTACACAACGTGTTAAAGGAAGATATTTGATATGTATATAATAACAAGATTTATCCACTTTTTCGTTGCCAGGACCCGTCAATAGTTTTTCAGTCGTCAGCGAGTTTTTCTGTTTAAATTCTCTGTTGTCTGGCGCACGTTCACAGTACTTTCTGGTCTTACGACGTAAGGGTGAGAAAGTGAAAAGGAATGCGTGAAATCAACTTTGTGTAGGTGCAAAGAAGTTTTCCTTGTACCGCCAGAGTGTCGCGTATCGTGTCCCTGGTGCGTGCCAGATCCCCGCGCGCGCCACGCAGGAGAACAACGTTATGTCGCTCGCGCGGCGCCAGGGAGATGCGGGGAACAATAGCTCTCTTAGCGTTATTGGAGCCCGCGCGCGGGGCCAAGCGCCCCCAGGAGGCCTCGGAGGGCGACACGCCCGCCCACGCCGTAGTGCGCGGACGCAGACAGACAGCATCCAAGTGCAGGTATCGAGTTCCGCGGCGGAGCAGGCAACCGGCGACAACGGGCTTCTTGGACCTACGAGAGGAGGCTGCGTTGGCCGATATGGCCGGTGTTTGTACTGCGAAACTCGAATAGGTGATAAGATAATGAGTCGATGAGTTGTGGGTTACTTTGGAATCTGACGGATCTTATGTTACGAGCGTTTTTTATTTTAAGGTTTCGGAGGAATTTCTCAGGTAATAAAATAAAATTAGATGCACATAAAATTAGTTTGTAAAACGGCCATTATAATTTTAACTACAGTATCCAACACTTATATTGATTATTACTTAATTATAATTTTCCCCAACTCACCATCATCATCTTCATGAATTAAATTGAAAAAGAATGGTCATTTAACTATTACCTTCTGAGGTTTTTGGTTTGTATGAAAGCAATAAATATGAGTTCGTGTTATAAAGTTGCCTCTTCTTTTTGAAAGTATAATACAATTACAGTAATCGAATTCAATTGACAATGTTATTTTCGAAGGTTGCTACAGAGTCTTATATTAAAACATTAAAATATTAACCACTTAAGGTCTTGAGAAATATAAAAAAACAAAAAGGAATGATGTAGTTTCAATTTTTACAATAAATAATATGTTTTTATTAACGGTATATTCATTGTATCAGTTAGATTACAAAGAAAATATTCAAAACTGATCTATGATATTCTAGAATCCAATGAAATTGTTGAATACTCGCGTCTACGCGTCCTTCTTTAATTCAAACATTTTTCGAAAACATTATTAGATGCAGACAACGTCGCCAACTAACTGTGACATTTCTTATCATACATTTTATATACAACACAAATAATTAATATAAGCTGTTTTTACATTTACATCATTTAATTTTACTTTAGGTAATGGGAAGATGTTGTCCAAAGCATTACGTAATTATGTTTTGGGGTAGAGCGGCCAAAGAGCGCGTTACGCGGCGGAGAGGGGCTATTCAAAATACTCCAAAGCGTTATTCCACATTATAGGCCTCTTAGAAGTACTTCATAGTTCACCAGTTTTAAGCATTTAAGGCCTGTAATATAACTGCCAGCACAACTTAAAACACGTTTATACGAAAACATTTTCTCGACCTTTCCTAGTATTGCAATCAGTTAACGATGTGTTAAAACATTAATGCTAATATGCTTATATTTTAATACGTTATCTTGCGTATTTTGTTTAAAAAAGTAAATATTTTCCCAAATGAAAATTAATGGTCTCTATTTTCGAAATCAGTGATTTCTAATTTTAATCGCTAGCTTTTACTGAGATCAGCAATAATATTGCAAGCGAATGTGCTTTCTCCAGACATGCTAACTCTTACATAACCAAATCCCGTATTAGAGTTTGGTGATTTCACAGCAATAACGTTTAAACGACTTCGTGGTTTGTAAGCTTAAAAGAAGCGACAATGTATCTTTGTCTTTAATGTTATTCCTAGTTTTGAGTTCAGCTTTGTTTCTTTCTCCGCAAGCCATGTGCTGCCCAGATGTCTCTTTCCGAGCCCGTAGGTTCGTAGTCCTATCCTCCCCACGAGCGTGTCTCGGCCGCTCGCTGCTCCATTACCCTACCACCGCTTAACGAAGTGTCATAAAACCGCGTGGGCGCGTTGCCATGGCAACCGCCGCCTTTCATGCGTCGCCTGATTAAAGGCTCCTCCCCCACCCCACCCCACCCGCACCCCTCCGAATGGAAGGCGCGCGCCGATATTGCGTCGGAAGAAGCGCAGCCCGGGCGGCGTCGTTCCGTTCAACGCGAGGCCTGTTTTTTTAAGGTCGCTTTTCAACAACTTATGACTCCACTGGACTCCACCTTATGACTCCACTGGATATGGCGACCACTGAGATTTTTTTCCCTGAAGAGGGAACTGTAGAAAGAACACGTTTCATGTATTCCACGATCCAAGAGAGGATGATTTTGATTTTTTGGCGTGGTTTGATTCAACAACATCTTCTTGTAATATTTTAAATATTTAGCCAGGCTACTATTCAATTATACAGACGGGTCGAGTTACTTGCTGATATAATTATTCACCAGCAGTAATCCGTACAATTTCATCTTATTGAATCGTTTTTTGTAGTTGTTTCTTTTTCAGAAAAGAGTCAAGCGCAGAAAGTAGAGGTAATGGTGGAATATCTTTCTAAAAATTGGTGGAAATTTTACATGGAAACAGATGTATACATTTATTTCTTCAATTAAAATTATTCAAATACGTACCATTTTGCGAAAAAAAAATAAAACCCATTCCAAATAAATTTTCTGATGCTAGATAGTTGTTTTCGTTTTCACAAAGTTGTCAAACGTGGCGCGGACTGGATTCTGAATCTGTTGATTCAGTTGTGAGAACGTATTTTGTCTGTTGGACTTAGTTTTCTAAAGAAAAATCTACTTTTGAAAATGAATACTAGTGTTTTTCAGTTGCTTATTCTGGTTTTACTGGTATAACTGGTGAAATTGACGGTGATATAAAATATTTAAGAAAATTATTTAATGACCAGTTTGTTTAATTATTCGTGCTTGATTTCTTACATTGTTTAGTAAATAGTACAATGCCATACACACGCCGCTTGACTCTGTGCATTTCTTTGTTGAACAATGTTTGCATTTAGATTCGGTTAGTCACAAATAAGTTTTTTCTTGTGAAATCTTCACTTCTAGGCTTTTGGGACCGGAACCGAATGTTGTAAAGTCTATTGTCATTTTGTGCAGAAGTACTGTCTTGTAGATAGGAAGTTAGTATTGATATATAATAAGGGAAACTTCGACGTAATTAAGTTGATACAGTGAATCATTTAAGGACGTTTGAACCCGGATGTAGAAATTTGTAAATAATATTACAAATTTACAAAGAGCATATTTGGTTATGCCATGCATATGCTGACGAAACTCAAACGTAAATATTGCAACACGAAGTTCAGGACACGTGTATGTTAGGGTCGACAGAGACGATTAACGGTGAATACTTAGGCTACCAATACTTTGAAATCATGATTTCGGACATATCTTATTTTAAAATATACATTTTTATTATATTTTGTCAGATGAAGTAATTAAGAATGAATAAACGACCAATGGAGACTTAATTCTAACACCAGTGTACGTATTAGGTCGAAATAAGTCACTTCCTTCAAATGGCAAAGACGAATAAATTGATTATAAAAAGGTTTTAAAAAAGTGAAAACGGAAGTCACAATATTTAAGTGAATCTTTACCAGACGGTGTTTAGCCGCGAAAAGCAACGCACTTAGGCTACATTAATGAAATTTATGGACAGGAATGATTTTGTTGGCTGAGAGGTTGAATGGGAGGCCAAAAGTTCAATTTCAGTTTGAATTTAATTTAATCTATGTTAAAAAGGAAATCAATTGATGTTATTATTCCTGAATTGGACGCTTACTTAATGCGAATAAGTCGAAGTAAAAATGTCCAACTGAGACATCCGCGATTTCATTTATGTGAAAATAGTTTGTGCTATCATCAATGTCATTAGGTTAAGAAATTTAGATATTTGAGTTTCATTCTTTCATCTTTTTTGTAAATAGAACGCGTGATTATTAATTGTATTGGGGGGCGGCAATCAGACTTCAAGAACGTCAGGACAAGAAATTCTTCAAGGTCTCTTGAACATCCCACGTGGTGTATTTCCTTCTCGACAACGTCATCACAAGCTGCATGTTAACGAACAATAAGCGCCATGCGAAATGTTCATAGGTTTAAATCATTTTTGCATAGAAATATTATTGAGATCTGTTAAAGATCTTAAAGAGTTGAATAGCCCCTTAGCTTAATTAAAAATGCATACCAAAACATCAATTTAATGAACTCTATTTATATAAATTTAATATCCAATCAACATTGGAATATTATTTGAGTTTCCAAATACTTTTTTAAATATTATGTTGAAGCACACATATTTGTGTCATTTTGATCCCACAAAACAATAATTTATCGACAGAATAAATTTTGAAAGTGTTCCCAATCTGTAGTAGATGGTTTGGCGCCTCATATAAGTATTTGTAAAGAACGAAGATATTCAGGGAGTCGGACGTCAGCATAAATTATTTAAATATTAATTATTGAATAAAACATATTGTTTACAAGTCAAGATATGTTCCCATATCGAGCACCCCCTGAGGCTCGAATAACATTGTAACGTATGGAAAATGTTTGAAACGGTACCCAACAAAAGATAACGTTTCAGTATTGGTTTTATTACTTCCCATTGCAAGATCCTCGTCTGGAAACGAGAAACTGGTTTCCCAGTCAGTCATAACTACTTCCAGAATTGTTTTTGAATCCCACAATTCCGGAAGACGAACCTTTTGAATGGAAAAAGAACCAGTCGCCATTGGAGGCACAAACAGTCGTACTTGGACAGCGCAGCGGTTGCCTCTACTCGCCCTGGATTCAATAGCGGCTGCGTGATGCCAGTGCGAAAGACTGCGCGTTGCCAAACGAGTTATCGTGAAAATGATGTGTAAGGACCATTTGCAGGACACGTGACCCGCTTATGACACAATGTGCCGCTACATTCACAGGCCGCTTGGGCCATCGCAACGCACTTGCGAGGTTCCTAAACAATGGCGCAGCGGCGCGCGCGAAGCCTGGACAATTGCGGCGAGCGATGTTTATTCCTTTGGAAACTCGTGCGTCTGCTATCGCTCTGATGGGCCGCTCCTGCCCCTGTTTGGCAGAGAGAGACAGAGAGAGAGAGATAGACAGGCAGGCAGACAGACAGACTGACAGAGATGGTGCGATATGCGGCGTCTGCCCCAGTGAGGACGCGCTCCGTTTCGCGTTTGTTTCCAGAGCACGAGGAGAGTACTGGGAGATGCAAATGACGATCATCTCTAGTTCGCTCATTTCATCAAGGTGATGGTGTTTATTAAAATGATAAATTCACCCGACGTGTAAGATGTTATCTGAATAGTAATAAACGTTTCTTGGCAAGATTTTGTCACAGCTACAAGATTTTGTACATCTCACAATCTGCAAAAGTCAATGGTTAAGTGAGGTATTTCGCCGGTTTAGGCGGCCAAAAGACGATTTTTCTAATTACACTCCAGACAAATAAAAACTACTACGTTGTAAAGGTAAGAGGTCAGGGAATAACCTGCTGCACAAATGTTAACGTTAGACGCAATTGCCTAAACTTGTCTACTTATGAAGTGCGCCGGTTCGTTCTTGACCCCCGAGCTGGCTTGAGTTTTACGTGAATTTCATCTACTGAGGTTTGATTTTAAAGTGAAGAGGAGAATAATGAAGCAGGTAAGGGTGTACACGTTATGTGCATTTTCGTAGTTTTTAATTATTTTAGCGGTGATAGATGATGAAATTTAAATTAATGTAAGTAAATTAGTGTATTTCCGAGGGGTTCCGTGTTGCAATTTTTGTTACAATGGAAGGGTTATGTTTTGTATTTTACAATTTCGTAAACATTAATCGCAAATTCGCGCGGTTTTGCATGATATACAGACATTATTTGCGAATGCAATTTACGTTTTTTTTACACAAGTTTGTTTACTTTCTTAATTTTCTTTCAAATTTCGTTGTAGGACATTCAGACACGAATGTAATGATTAAAAAAAGTTTTTTGACATGTTGCAGCAACAAAAATTACAAGATATTAACAAAAAATTGGAATTTATAAATACTTATTTGTTACATAAAGAAAATTATTCTGACGAACAAATAAAGGAAATAAAGCGTAAATTTATTGTATTGTAAATAAGATATGAAGCGATGGTGATCCATAGCACATAAGAAAGAAAGATGTATTAAGATGTATTTTTTGAAAAAATCTTGATTCCTTCAATGGCATATTCGAAATACCTAAAGTAGTGAACCGAACAGGCAGACCAAATAAATAATTTCAAGATTTGTGCGAGAGAATCTAGACAAGAAGAGCAGAAGATTTACGAAAAACAACACATTCAAAAGTACTGGCTAATGCTACCCTGGTGACATTATGTGTTAAAGAATAAAAAGTCGCTTCTAAAACAGTAAGGAAATTACATGTTCTCCAAAACGAGCTGGAAAATATTAGAAACCATATTCTGTTAGTTTAGACGATAGGAAAACACAACGACACTCAGTGCACTAGCTTAGTTTGTTGAAGCTTCTCATTCCAGGAGGCAATAGAAAATAATTAGAAGCAGTAATAGGAAACTAAATCCCTGTTAGAGTATGCATAATCTGCTGGTAATAAGTATAATCTGCTAGTAGCAGAATATTTCTTTTTAAAATTTCTTTAGATTTGTACACTTTTTTCTTTATTATTATTTTTATTTCTGATACTTTATTTATTCTCTATATTTTATTTATTTCACGTATTATTGTTAATAAAGGTATTACATTATAATTTGTATTTAGTTCAGCGCCCAAACATATGGCATCCCTAAATGAGATCTGTTCTTAGGGTTGTATTTATAGAAAAATAAAAAGTTCAAAACATCATTTTCCGTATTAAAAATGTTTCATAACAAATAAATTACCACAAATGAGAAAGATGGCAATTAAACAGCAAAAAATAATTTTGGCCGCCTAAATCGGCCAAACACCCCACCGTGCGTTATTGCTAATTGTGGGAGTGCTTACGAGCTGTTATTGACGTAATAAAACGGTGAAATAAATGAATTCATCTTCCTCAACATATATATTTATTCAGAGAGCCTACTTTCGTCGGCTTTGCAGTCATTATCAGTCTCGCTATATGTTGCGAAATTCATATTTGCCACAAACGTTTCTAACATATAGCTGATACTCACGACTGCTAGGCCGACTCACTGAATAAATCCATTAATTTTACGAAAATAACTTTAATTAACTCATCGTCATGCTAATTATTTGGAAGAGAAAAATTATAGTTGATATTCAGAACTTTTTTGAACGGGATTAGATATTTTAACCAATTCGTGATCTATTGAAATATAACACGGTGAAAATAATAAGGCGAATGATTTTTTTTTCGGGAAACCAGTTTCGAAATTCTTGTATTTTTGCACGTGATGATGATTGGCGCTTCCTTCCGTCCCTCTGCAAGTTCCATTCAAAGCCGTTGCATCAAAATGAACATCTCAGAGAGAATAGCACGTGTGGCATCGGTGACGGCGTCGTTTGCAAGTGTAAATCAAGTGTGCTGCGAAACTATTCCGCTTTAGTAAAAACTGCAGCGTTTCAGCCACTGCAAACACACATCAATTCCCCTATAACAAATGCGTCTCTAAAATATGTTAGACAGTTTCCTCACTAATAAAACATTCTGCGCTGGTTTTGACTTCTTCGAACACCGACAACGGCCATTGTAAAGACAATTCCACTAGCTGGAACTTGCAATTAGGAGGGCAAGGCTACGGTCAGGCATGGCGCCTGGAATTTGCTTGATTTTTGTGGACGTAGCGGAATCGAATTTGTCGCCAAATTGCGCTGATCAGAGCCTTCGTCATTTCCATCTCTCCTTTGAGGCGAATGTAGAAGCAGCAGCCAATAGGACGGACTGGCGGGCCGGCTGCCATCTTCCCTTCAAATCCCTAAGCGACAGTGACCATAGCAGACGAAACGCTCTAAAACCATCAGAGATTTCCAGATCGCCATATTTCTGTTATGTGATAAAATGAAATAACTGAATTTTGGGAAACTCAGGAGAAAATTATTTTTCCTTACATTGTCGGAAATATGAGTAATTTTAATTTAAACAGTTTCGTTAATCAGGATCCAGTTTTGTCCAGATTTCTTCTATCAATACCAAGAGAATGACGGACAGAACCATAACAAATGCAGTACGACCGCGCACGATTTTTTCTTCAGCCTTCCCCCATCCTATCCTCGTTCACAAAGACAAACGCACTCATTTAAACGTACATGCATTGCACTACAACTAATAAGGGACGGGAAGCAGTCGGAAGCTTAGTTGTTGACCCAGCTGGGCTGGTGCTCCGTTGGCGCAGATCCATGGACTGAGGATCCCGTATATCTCGTCGTCTGAGTTCTCGTTCTAGTCAGGAGGAACACCGCCACCTTCAGGCATAGAGCACGCACACTATCTCTTCGGAAATGCGAGCGGAGCAGTTTGCGCGTCCGGAATCCTCGCCCGCCTGTTCCCAGAAAGCAGAGGCTGCCCACGAGGCAGCGCCAGACCGCGTACCGCGCGTTGGCGTTGACGACAACGATGAGTGTGTGTAGTGGTTGTGACGGGGTGCAATAGCGCGCGGGGGTGGAGTGGGGGTGGAGGCGTGATTGATGGCTCACAAAAGGGATCACCCACCCCCGCGCAGCAACAGTGAAAGCCAATGCCATTGCTTCTCTCTCTCTCTCTCTCGCTCTCTCTCTCTCGCTCTCTCTCTCGCTCTCTCTCTCGCTCTCTCTCTCTCTCTCGCTCTCTCTCTCGTTCTCTCTCTCGCTCTCTCGCTCGCTCGCTCGCTCTCTCGCTCGCTCTCTCGCTCTCTCTCTCGCTCTCTCTCTCTCTCTCTCTCTCGCTCTCTCTCGCTCGCTCTCTCTCGCTCGCTCTCTCGCTCGCTCTCTCGCGCTCGCTCGCTCGCTCTCGCTCTCTCGCTCTCGCTCTCGCTCTCGCTCTCTCGCTCTCGCTCTCTCGCTCTCTCGCTCTCGCTCTCTCGCGCTCGCTCTCTCGCGCTCGCTCTCTCGCGCTCGCTCTCTCGCGCTCGCTCTCTCGCTCTCTCGCTCTCGCTCTCTCGCGCTCGCTCTCCTTCTTCGCTTTCTTCCTTCCTTGCTTTCTTTGCTTGTGGGTTATTACAAGTTCTACTCTACTAGACCAAAAATTCAATTGAATAGGTCGCGAGTTAAATTGATGACAGCTGCCTGTTAACGTAAAATTTTTATGTCGTGGAAAAAACTTTTCGCCGAGTTGTAATTTTATTAAATTAATACATTAAAATAACTCTTGTCCGTTATGTTTTGTAATATCGAGTGTGCAACTCATACTATCTGATTCCATCATCTAATTCATGGATCACCAACCTTTTTCTGTTGACAACTCCTTTTAAAACAAATGTTTCATTGACCTTCTTACTTCTTTCTCTATAATATACAGCATGTTACGTACACTTTTACACATATTGGAATGTAAATTATCTAAAAATAATTTACACAAAAACACGAACGATTCTGGAAAATATTAAAATTTTGTTTTTATCATTTTTGTACTATTATCGGTTTTAATTGTACAAATTAAAAAGCAGTTTGTGGAAGCAAACTCAAGTTTTATTAACACAAAACTTCGATTTTCATTGACGTGAATGATATTAGTCCAAAAGAGAAGCGAATGTGTACTTTAATATTATAATTATATGAAGGAAAAATGAGAGAAACAAATATTTAATATCGAAAAACAAATAATTATCAGCCTCATTTACTTTTGTAATCAATTGCCTCTTGATTACTTTGATCAGTTGCCGGCGCACACTTGGCTCTCGGCCTCTAATGAACCTGTGATCATCATACCAAGGTCTCGTTGGAACGTACGTTACCATGGAGGGCCTTTCGAGACCCCATTTGCAATTTCACGTTTTGACAATTTATTCTGAGTAGAAGCTATAAATCCTTTTAGTTGCCATCTGTTGGTCGATAGAAAAAACATCATATTCAGTTCAAAAGTTTAAATTCACTGATTAGAAGTGCAATAATATGAAACAATGCCAAGCATTTTATTGTCAAAAAAGTTTAAGAAAACAACATGGGGTCTCGCAAGGTCCCCAAACACATTTTTTGGAATCTTTACATAAAATATAAATGTATTAAATGAAAATGAAGTAAGATAAAAAATATTTGAATAAAAATTCTTTGAACAATTAAATCCACTCAGATTTCTAATGAATTTTCGTAAAATTCCTAAGAAACTGGGGTTGACAACGACCCCATGGTACTCGGGTGTTTCAAATAGCATCGACTCACTGAGGGGTCGATATTGACTCCGTTGAAAATCTGGTCATTGACCCCTTTAAAATAACATCGACCCGCAAAGGGGTTCATATTGACCCCGGCAGAACACCTAATCATTGACCTCTTTCAAATACCGACCAACTAAGGGATCGATATCGATCCCGATGGTACATCTGGTCATTGACCCCTTTAAAATATCCAGCCATGGACGGGTCGATATTGACCCGTTGGAAGATTTGGTCATTGACCTTTTTAAAATAGAATCGACCCACAAAAGGGTTGATATTTACCCTGTATGTATATTTGATCAATTACCCCTTTAAAATATCCGACTTAATGGGTCGATATCGACCTACCTGATCGTTATTGGCCGATTTTAAATATTAACCCACTAAAGGGTCGATATTGACCCGTTGGGATATCTATCATTTACCTCTTTAAAGTATCGATCCGCGAGAGGGTCGATATTGACCCTGTCGGTACACCTTATTGACCCTTTTAAATTATCATCCACCTTTCAATATGTCAATATTGACCCTATTGAAACACCTGATCATCGAACCATTGAAAAAAATATAATCGCCCCACTTAGGGGTCGATATTGACCCTGTTGGGAACACTTTATTTAATTCAACCGCTGAAGGGAATTCAACCGCCGTTGGAAGACTTGCCCATTGACCCTTTAAAATAACATCGACCCGCAAAGGGGTTGATATTGTCCCGTTGGCACTCCTGATCCGCTTTTTTCCTCTTTAAAGTATCGCCCCGCAAGAGGGTCAATATTGACTTTTTGGAACATCGGATCAATGACCCATTGAAAATATAATCGCCCCACTAAGGGGTCGATATTTACCCTATTGAAATATCTGATCATTAACTCCTTTAAAAATATCTCCCCATAAATGGGTCGATATAGACCCGGATGAGACACCTGATCGTCATTGACCCATTTTAAATTCGAACCACTAATGTGTAATTGTAGTTCTGTATGGACACATAATCTCACTGTCCTCTTTAAAGTATCGACCCGCGAATGGGTCGATATTGACCCCGTTGGAACACCTGGTCACTGACCCGTTTAAATACCGACCCACTAAGGGGTCGATATTGATCCCGATGGAACACCTGGTCATTGACCCCTTCAAAATATTATCCGCCCACGGATGGGTCGATATTGACCCGTTGGAAGATCTGGTCATTGACACCTTTCAAATGACACCGACCCACAAAAGGGTTGATATTGACCATGTTGAAACATCAGAACCCCTTTAAATATCCGACCACAAATGGGTCGATATTGACCCCGTTTGAACACCTGACCGTTATTGGCTCATTTTAAATACTGAATCACTAAAGGGTCGATATTGACCTGTTAGGATACCTATCATTACATACTACCTCTTTAAATTATCGACCTGCTAGAGGGTCGATATTGACCCCGTTACAAGACCCTTGGTGTTTGACCCTTTTAAAATAACATCGACCCACAAAGGGGTTGACTCCTCGGCACTCCTGATCCGCTTTTTAAGTATCGACCCGTGAGAGGGTCAATATTGACCCCGTGGGCACCTTATTGACCCCTTTTAATTATCATCCACCTTTCAATAGGTCAATATTGACCCCGTTGAAACACCTGATCATTGACCCATTGAAAATATAATCGCCTCACTTAGGGGTCGATATTGACCCAGTTGGGAACATTTGATCTAAGTCAACCGCTGAAGGGTCCAATCAATGTGAATGTTGGCAGAAATAGAGCTCTGTGGAATCTTGAGTTAAGAATTCGACTGTTCTTTGATCTCGGTAATTGTGAAGTCACAAGAACCACATCCACACCGAAGGTATTGGGCGTAAATGTCATTACTTTACCAAGAGATTTTGCACGAAAACGTCAAACTGAAAGTTAGATTGGTTACGATTTTTGAGAATTCGTGGATAATACAATGTTTTATCACGGCAAAATATAAAACAGTTTTCCCAACTACTATTTTCCAAAAACCTAAATGTTAATCGGGTTTTGTCGGCAATGCCCAGAAAAAATATAGTTTGTGGTTGAAATGTCAAAATAAAACCGTATACAAATATGTGTAAATATTTTTTTAATTACACATGTGCAGTGTATTGTCCATTACGAAGAAGTAAGTCTGAATTTTATATTGTGGTGGCGGTGGTGGTTGATTTCTCGGCGTGAATTATCTGTGGCCCCTTGCAAAGGCGATGGAGGGGATGTGGGATGCGTGGGTGAGCGCAAGTGAGGACGGGTGCGTCTTTTGAAGGTCCAGGGATCGATATCGTGCTCCTCTACAGCCTCGCAGTAAGTTGCAAAGACAAGGCTCAGTTTATTTCCGTGAATAGCACATTTGACAGAATTATTGGACCCGAGCTAACTTTTCATTAATATTCACTGCGATTTGGTCACAAAGGAAAACCGTTGTATGAGAAGTCGCTCTGCAATTCGGGGCATACGCTTATTGCTGGATGTTCGGAATTCAACGATTTGGACGCTTACTGATATTCTCAAGTCATTGAACTATATATCAATTTCAGGCTACAATATTCATCGGATGAATTAAATTAAATAGCTAGTGTTCTTGGTCCATTGCTTTCGAATAACTATACATCCGACAGTGGTAAATTGATTCAAATTTCATAACAGACTCTCTAGTGAGCTGTTAAATTTTCGCTCCATAATCGTCATTGCATTAGTTGCACACCGTGGAATCTGTGTATCCCTGGAATGAAAGCAGTCACCAGTCCACACGGACCCTTTCTTAGTACTTGCAAATCTCTCTCCACCACGTCCAGCGATACTATTACCCCCGCGATAATATTTGTGGGTCCACCCATCTTTTGACAAAAATTGGAAACAAAGTTTTAATTTAACACGTTTATTATCACCATCAAACTGGTGAGTAAAAAATCAAACTGATGAGGAAAATATTTTCAAAATAGACCAAAAACACTATTCAATATTCACACTTCGCGCGATGCGCGGCTATGATCTCACGTAATATGTTTATGACGATCTAGCTGTGTCCCGTTGTAACCAAAAGAACCAATATTGTACCTGTTTATTGTCCGAGGGTTCCGACGTAACCGAAGGAATGACAAAACTGATGAATCTTTGAGTCAAGCGTAAAAGAGGAACACGCCTCAGCCTGCGATTACATAGTCTGTAACCTCAAATAATGCTAATGAAAACCGGAAAGGTTTTAAAAATGGATGTAAAAGTGATATCTTCTATTGATGGCAAGTAAAAAATACTGTATATAGCTATAAATTATTGTGTTTATATAAATTATTAATTTAAAAAATGTTAAATAAACTACATATTTTACACTGTTATCATATGTTTCTTAAAAAAACTTAAATATAATCAATATAATGATCATCCACTCATGGTACTGCCCATCTGAAATTTATACGTTTCGCCGGCCCTTCTCCCCACACCCTCTGATTGATTGTAAGTGATTCCGGGCACGTCAACTACTAGAGTCATTAATCCCGTAAATGTACAATTTTTAGCTCAGAGCTGGCGGTGATCATTTACCGTATGGCGCGTATGTATGGCGCATATGTATAGCGCGATCCGAATCGGACCTACCGTCATCTAACGGGGTTTTCCCCAACCATATATCTCCCACCAGCGGGGCAAACTACAAGCTCCCGACCGGTCTCCCGGCATGTGTGATAGTGTAGTGCATGTTAGTGTTAGTGTGTGTAAGGAATGGGGATAGGACAAAAAAGAGGTAGGAAGGATTGCGCGCGGTCCTTGGCCCGTTTGTTAGAGAACTGCTCCGGCATTCGCTTGATATTGATCGAAGAAAGCACGGAAAACTACCGATAAAAGCAGCCGGCTGCTAGAATTCTCCTCCAGACAGCGACTGAGCTGACAAGATAGTGTCGGAAAACCCTAGGACCTCCCGGTCAGAGGCACTGCAGTGACATGGGTTGATGCCCTGAGCCGCCTCTCCCGGTTCGCTCCTTCTGCGTGCTCTGCCCTGGGCTCCGCAGCGCTGCGCCTCCGTCGCTGTCGCCGCCACCTGTGCCTGTGGGGGAGGGGCAGCATTTATCAGGCGCGTCCGCCGCCGCCGCCGCCGCCGCTGCGCCATTGTTCCCCCAAGAATAGACGCGACCGGCCGGCGCGCGCAAGGAGACCGCTCTGTGTGACGTGACACCGCTCATAAATGCAGTCTGTGGATGCGCAAACAGGATTAGGCCGTGGGATTTCATCGGACGCGCCCGCGCCCGCGCCTGCGCCCACGCCCGCCTTTTATGTCCGGGGGACGTAGTAATACATGTAATGAGCTTGCGTTGTATTGCCTGGGCATTATGGCCGCCCCACCCCACTCCGCCCCGCCCCGGCCCGACCGCCTTTCACAACGGCGATGGCCATGGGGGTTTTCATGTAAAGCCTTTTGCGTGTTTTCCATTGCGGAGCAAAAACTCATCAACCTCGATAAGGGAGAGGCCAAAGTTGTTTTTTGTATTCATCTCCGGTTTGCAACGAAAGCTAGCTGTGTATTTCGCTTGAGTGTTTGTAACGATCAGTAGGTTGGTTTTTATTTGTTACATCAAATATTATCTTGCAGCAAATATGTGGTTCTCACAATGATATTAAGGATTCTTTCTCCATCATATAAATTTTAAGTTTTCAGGAATGCATTGTTTGAAAAATATGTGATGTGTTTAAACATATTGTGATAAAATATGTGATACAATGATCTGCCATGTAAACAATTGTTTGTTTATTGTTATTTTATAGAATATTAACCTTTTAAATTCTCAAAATGGAACCTAAATTCTGAACATATTATTAAATTAACACGTCTTTCTGATAAATTTTCTGTGATATTTCGTTAAAAAAGTATTCATTCCAAGATCAGCACAGAAGTGATTTAAA
This sequence comes from Gryllus bimaculatus, assembly GCA_017312745.1. NCBI lineage: Eukaryota > Metazoa > Arthropoda > Insecta > Orthoptera > Gryllidae > Gryllus > Gryllus bimaculatus. The sequence goes on from BOPP01000035.1 coordinate 1,957,917, forward strand.
ATTCCACATTACACGTAACACTCCACAAATATATTCAAATCATATTTTTACTTCCATTAGTACCGCAAGACGATCCCTTTTTGTGTTCCAAGTCGACTGGGATACATGTGTGTCGAATGTGGGATGTCAGTAGTCAGTTTCCTAAACTTAAATGGCCGTCTCAATTTGATCCAGTTTTTTTTGGGGGGGGGGGAGGACATTGTCGCCCACTATTGGTTTTAACCTTATGGGTAACACAAATACCACCATGCCCGAGGCAGGACTCGAACCCGCCATCCTTTGTCCAAAATCGCTATAACACTGCTGACTTAGCGACTTCGGCCACCGGATCGGCATTGATCCAGATTATTAACATTAATCCTAGCCGGTGTGAAGCGGTCCCGTCGCATGCCCGCCTCCGAGGCAACCCGCAGAACACGAGCGGCGCGCGGTTTGCCGCCTGTGACGTCATCGCGCGGCGCTCCCGCGGGAGAGGGGTTTTACGAGCGCCGGCGCCGGGTGGGGGTGGGCAGCGGGGAGCGCGCTGATTGGGCGGCGGCGGAGGGGGGCAGGGGGCGACAGACGGAATCATTGCGAGGACGTGAGACGCCGAAGCCGAATCGCCCTCCGGTTGGGAAACGAAGCGTTTGTTCTTCAGCCCCTCTTTGCACTTGCTGTGTTGTAGAGCCAGGCTACGGCTGGTCATTGCTGCTCCGGAGATGTAGTTACGTTACGTTCCTGCATTGCTACACTAATTTTGTGTAATAAGTGTGTCCTATTAGAGAAAGATAATTTCACATTTGCTCTCAAGTATTTGAATGACACCTAGGATGGAACAGCATTCGCGCTAACGCAGAAAATATTCCTTTTTTCAGAACACAGCAGTCGGTCTGATTGTAGTTCTTAAAATATTGCTAATATTAGTTACCGAAAAAGGATTTACAGAAATGCAACTAACGACTACACTATTGGCGAATAACAAAGCTTTTTTATAGTATTTACATAAACTGTAGGAGTATTTGATTAGAATATATACCTCAATTGATATGTATATAAAGTTCTCTTACATTCTTATTTGGGCATGCGTAAATGGACGTGTGTGTGTGTGTGTGTACGTTCTTACGAATTTCAGTATCTTAACTACTGGAAATCCACCAAAATGTGATTCTAACTAGGAAGAAATTCACAGAAGTGAGTGTTGTGAGAGCTCAAGGGTTTTAAAATATGTTCCTTGTTTTCCACCTATTGATTTCGTCCCAAACAAAATTCACCAGTCAAGATAAGTGAAAATACTTTTGGATGAATTTTTTAAAAATTAATTCAAGCATTGAGTTCTGTTTATTTCAAGTGTGCTTGAAAGAACTACTCGGGGTCTTTACCTTCCGTAAAACACACTTGGGGTGAATGCACTGGTTACGGATCACGAGCTTACGTTTAAATGCACTGCTAAGCGGATCACACAGCGCAATTGTTCAGTCATATTACAAACCAAAATTCTGTAGCAACTCGCATATTTAATGCGACCATTTAATAGTCCTCCTCGTGACAAGGATACGCGTTTATTCGCGTATGTTGCATGTTTTCACAGTCATGGTCTCTGACAGCATACTCTAACCCAACCTCCCACACCCACCCCAGTCGGCGCCTTGTGACGAAATTAAGATCGATTGCAATTGGCAAAACAAAATAATGAACAAATGACAGGTAAGCGATCGTTTTATTAATTTTACGATTTAATTAAAATTTAGGGCTTCTTCTATAAAACTATTGAAAATAATCAGGTACATCGCATCTAGGGTCCAATACCTTTCATGTGAAGTAGAAATCACGAAATATGGTTTAGTACAAAGCTAAAATTGGTTTCTAAACAAAAATCTTCAATGTTTTAAATATAAAGATTAAACGAGTGTAAACACACTTCATTCAGGTCAATTGTTAATTTCATTATCGTTGAATTGCTGTAATCGTTAAACATTTTTTGTTAATATACATCAACGTTAAATGGCCTATTCTTGGTTTCTCCCACAGACACATAATTCTCTAGGCTATGCACACACTTTCACTTTTCACGTAATTACTTGCACCTTTGTGGAACTGTTTTTAATCGCAGCTCCGCATTCAACAATGCATCCTAAGTTCTGCCAGTGCAGGTAGATCTGTGTTGCCACTCCACGCCTTCCTCATGGCTCCTCCTGCTGTCGCTCTCAGGCACGGCTCCAATGATGGTCCTACATTTCAAGGAGATCCTTCCGTACATGTTACATCATTGCAAACTGATCGAATATTCTTTTAGGGACCCTAATATTTGTATTATATCTTTTGATATCGACGTCGTTTCGTTGATTCAGTACCAACGCTGTGTTGCCACTTGTCGCCACTGGCCTGTGCTGTAAATATAACATACAGTTCGTATCAGTAATATTGTTGCTGCTCTGGAATGAAGAGTATGTTCTTTACTCTGTTCTTCCTTCGTCCGTGCGCTGCTTTTGTCCTGGCGGTGGCGTCACAGACAAAAGCGCACCGCCCGGCGCCTATTGCGGCCACGGAGTGGCTCCGATTCCGCAGGGCGCGCGCGTTTCACATGCAAATGGTTTAATTAAACGCTGCTAACGCTCCCCGTCCACAATGCAGTCAGAGGCAATGTTTATAAGGAAAGAAAGCCGACACGTTGAGGCCTGTAATAGAAGAGCGCGGAATGATAAGAGAGCGCATCTTCTCGGTCTAAACTAGGCGTCGGAGGCGAATCGCGCACCTGGCCGTTTGTATTTGTTTTGTCTAGAATCTAAAACAGTGCTAATCGTAACTCAATATGCTCCTAAGAAGCCGGGAAAAGTTATATGTTGTGTTTCTTCACGTGCCCTTAAGAGGCCCCTTGGGCGTCTGAAACGGTCCATGAAACGCGCTATGATGTCACAGAAAACATTGAGCCCTGGCCCGAAAAAAGTAGGGATTCGCGCACCTGGCCGTTTGCATTTGTTTTGTCTAGAAATCTAAAACAGTGCTAATCGTAACTCAATATGCTCCTAAAAAGCCGGGAAATCAAATACTAAACTTGTGTGCGTTAGTTTTGTTGTTGTCGGTGCCTTGCAGCGCTACTGTCGGATGCCAAATTTCATTCTTCTTTTTTTTTTAGTTGTAGAACGTTGTGAGTGTTGTAAAAGAAATCGCGCAAACAATTCTTCACCCCCACAAACGTATTCTTCATTATTCGCATTTCCTCTTCCAGCCTCTTTAAAAACGCGTTTTGAACACACACGCTTTTTTAAACACTTTCTGTGTTTGAAACGTTTGGAGGAGAGACCATATCTCCGTGTTCAGCGCTTCACGCACAAGCACAGGCTTCGTTGGAAGCTTTCTAGCCTTGACGATATCTCATGAGAGTATGCGATTTCATTCATTTCCCTCATCACTGTTGGCTTAAGCTTTCAATGTTTGAGATGGCTTGGTTGTAGCACAGTATACTACCGGTTGAACTCAATGTAATGTGGCCAAGCACATGGGACTTTCCTGCTAGGTGCATTAAAATGTCTGTGAAAAGAAACCTTTTGCCTCATACACACAATTACTCTCACGGAGGTATATTGATTGAATATACTGAATGAATTGAATTGAATTATTGAATTAATCCCTTATTTTACGTGGCGAGACTCGGGCCATCAGACCCGCTCTTCCGTCTGACCACGCAAATTTCGCTACGCCCCTTACACGAACTAGCGGAGATAGGAGGTATTTCTTGGGCGACGAACAGGCGATTTGAATTTTGCTCAGAGGCGATATTTAGGCTTGATCTTTTACATGCAAGTAAATCTACTAACATGGGACAGCCGGCTTCACTTCCCCAATATCATCTTTATATACTTTCTGAAATTCCATGAACTCTTAACATCTCTTGTGATGTACTCCAATAAACCTCACATGATTATTCTGGTTGTAAGGATGTGATCGTGTAAGAAGCAATTGATTATGTCGTGGCGTGCCGTGGCGCCAGGCGGCCGGGTGTCGTGTGAGGCGCGTGAACGCATCTGTCGCTGTGCGAAGAATTTGCGGGCGCCCTCTGTTCATATGCAGAGTCACTCGGCGAGCAGATTAATCCTCCTCCCGGCTTTCTGCGAACGATAACACGCAGATTACGGGCTGACGTCCTCGGAAATTAATGCCGGGTTTGGGCGAACGCAGCGCCGGCCGCGGCCACTCGCTGCCGCGCGAGGGACTTGCGGGCTTAATTCGCCTCTTATTTTTCCCCTCTTGAAAAATACTGCTTAATAAAAAAAATTCTCTCGTGGACCAATCTCTGTGATGTATACCAGAAATTACAAAAAAGAATTAAACGGAGAAGCTTACTATAAAAGGAATAGTTCAACAATTTGAGAGGTTACACATAGCTCTACAGTGAATCTAAAATACATCAACAGAACTGTTTAAGTTGAATTCGTTCATTTTAGATGTCGCTTGGAAATATCATTTTCCTTCATGACAACATATTCCTTATTGTGGCAAGTTTAAAAAAGTCTAATTCAATAAAGCAAAGACAGCTTTAACTATCCAACGTGATATGAACTATTACTTCAAATTTTTAAACTTTATGCTTTGCCTTGGAAGTGAATACAGCGTAGATTTTAGGATTGCAGTGTACTCTTACAAATGTCACCGTTAGGATTTGTATGATCTCTCAGGCTATTATTTGATACTGTACGTTTTATATTTAATAGCATTAAATGTAGCCATTAAAATCAATTTTGTGTTGTATATTGACACAAAGCCTTTTTGGTGGTTAAATTTTGTTTTGTAAATAGGTGGTGAAAAAGCTTTTGGAAACATATTTGTTTCAGTTACCCTTGTGGACTTGGTACCCTGTATGCAAATAGTCCAATAAAATACTATCAATATTAGCATCTGAAGGAATTTCATTGTTGAATCCAATAGACGGCCGAACTGCGTCGCTGCCCTGCCGCCTCGGGCCGGGCTTCCAACGCATTCATCTCGCTTTTTCCTCCTTTGTTAAATATTCTTTATGCTTTATCTCCGGCCACCGCTATGGCTTTTACGCGATTAATATTCCGCTGCTCCTCGCCTCTTTCGTCAACCCCGCGCCGTTCTTTGTCACAGACGGACGCACTTTTTGCCCGACGCGCAGTCGGACTGGCAATTTTTTGGCGCGGCTCCATGGGCGAGAGACCGAGATGGGTCGTTGCAATTGCCCCAGAAAATCCTTTGCTTCAAGAACAGACTGTAGCAAAATTCTGAGTGGGGAGGGTGGAATGTGGCTATGAATGGGAGGATGCATCAATGTAGGATATTTTAGATTACTTGACTCGACTGTTCGTAACGAAGTTATTGTTGGAAACGTTTGGAACGTTATTCCCTTGTCCTTGTCCATTAAATGCTAATCCATTTTTGATTCAAAAACAATTTCATTCCAAAGCTGATTCGCAATAGAAAATGTAGAAATTGGCGTATGGACGTACTTCCTATATATTTCTTAAAGACTTTCTCGTTTATTGCAGTCTATTTCGCTCTATGCAATTTTGTGTAAAATTGTATGAGTGTGTGTTTGGGCGTGTATGTGTGTGTTTGGGCGTGTATGTGTGTGTTTGGGCGTGTATGTGTGTGTGCGCGCGCGCGCTATCGTGTGCGTGCGAGTGTGTGTGAGTGCGTGTGTGTATGTATGTGTGTGCGCGAGCGGACGCGCCCTTCCCAGACACCGCGCTCTGCGCCGCCGATATTTCTCCGGCTGCCACTTTTTGCCTCGCGGCTGCGGGCGGCGGCGGCGGAGGCGTAATATATGCGCGGATATAGAGCCCCGCCCCCGCGCCCGTCGGGGCGGCTGAGGCCGAAAACGTGGCCCTGGCGGAGGGGCCATTAGTTTGCGTCACGGGGAGCGCGGAGGGGAAGCAGGGTGCCGCGGCCGCGCTGCCGCTGGCGCAAGGTGGCTCCAGCCAGTTCGCTCGACGGCCCCGCACTATTGCCACACGATCACACGAGCTGAGATCCAGGCACGCGACATCGGACGTGAAGAGAATGAAAAATGGAATGTCGAAGTCTCGTAGCAAGATGCTCATTTGAAACTGTCAAGTTCTTGAATCGCTAACAACTTGTTTTATACATATTTAGATAGATGGATACAGATTTGAGTAGATATATCAGCTCTATTACAAGAGAGATTCTTTGAAATGAACAAAGTTATTCATTTGTTTTCGACAAGAAGAAATGTATGCCCTTTAGAATATGGAAAATGTTGAAGAGAGTAGCACAACGAAAGGTATATACGCAACGTTTTGTGGCATACGTTATAACGGCACTAGTATCATTGTAAATACTGTCAAATAATCCTGATTAGATATCCACAAAACGTCTGACAGAATCAAATACATATTTAGAGATGAGTTAGATATTTTTAAACTAATAATACGAGTATTTAATCGTTGCTGAAACGGTTTTTGTATCGGGCTATGGTACCCAAATTCGCGGGTCATCCCGATCTAAGCTGTGAATTTTTAAAGGCGAAAAAATTCTTCTTACGCCTTCTTTCGAAGGGAACGTGAAGCCGGCTATCCTATGTTGTATATTTACTCTTGTAAAAGATCCTCAAGCCTGAAAGAAGCATCTGAAATAAATTCAAAATCGCCCGTTTCGTCGCCCGAGTAAGCGGAGTTAAGGCGATTTCTTTCTCCGCTAGATGATGAGAGGAGCGTATTGAAATTTGCGTGGGCAGAGGGAAGGCCGAGCTTGATGACCCGAGTCTCGTCACGTTAAATAAGACACTAAGTAACTATATATTTTTGTGGGTACGCTGGCGCTGAATGGCTGTGAGGCTGGCATTGAGTGGCGGTGAGACTGTAGTCTGTCCATTTGCCTCTCAGCATCCGAATCGAGGGCTCTGTTGAAACTTTGCCTTAGTCTTTTCTCATCTGGCACCTCCCTCAACGATTACGATCGTTCCGGGCGACTCATTTTTAATATTACATCATTTGTGTTAAATAATTTCGAATATTTCCACTTCTATTTCTACTGAATTTTTTATAATAAACAATTGTTTCTTAATGTAAGAGTAACGTAATATGAAATATATAATTGAACCCAGTGTAATTATTTGGCAATATTTTGTATGTCACGTGAATACCCGCAAAAAATGGCAACTTAATGAACTCTTATTGTTTTATAAACGAAACTGAAAATAAATTGGATTGTTACTCCCTGAAACGGAAAAAAAGGGGAGTCGCTTAGTGTTCTTTGGTTGACCGAGTTCGGCCTTCAATTGGAAAGGGAAGAAATAAAGTAACTGTAAGCGGATGTCAAATTACCAAAAGGTCGCCGAAGCTTGTGAGTCGTGTATTCTCGACAACAGCTGAAGGAAATGCACAGTAGATCAGCTTGCCCCTCGCCTCGCCTAGTGTGTGGTCTGGATGAGTGGCTGGACTTGGGCGTGGGCAACTTCACCATCCCCCATCCCACCCCACCACTACCTCGCACTCCATCAACTCACCACCCCACCCCCACAGCACACACACCCTATTGCTTCGCCGACTCATCACGCCACTACCCCACCCTTCCGCGCTCCCAGCCTCCCTACTCGTAAGACGTGCTAGGAGACATCATTTTTATTGGACGCATAAAGGGGTTCTGCGCAAGTCCTAACTTGTGTTTTATATGGGCATTGGAGATATTATTGCTCTATCACATCTACCAAAGTGTATGGTTTGATGTGAGAAAATCTCTTTTCAGATCGTTTTGTTTCTTGACAAATCCAATATAGTCGAGGTCACCCACACCTAAGGAACTGTCGTATCGAGCGCAGCTCCCCCCCCCCTTCCTCACTCAGTCTCTATTCACTCAATTATTGCCCACCTCAGACCATAGCCTCCTCAAATCACCGCCCCTACAATACCGACGTAAAAGGATTCGCTGCAACTTTGTGCGTTATTTTGAGCCTACTTGCGCCGTGTAAGCACGTCTCTACCCTGAAACGCTTTTTTCGTCGTTCTCAAGTATTTTCATCATCCATAGATGTCTTTCCACGCCATGAACGTGATGCCTTCACGAATGTTTTCTGCGACCTCACCTTGTACGTTCGGTTGCAATACCACTTAAGACCATCTGTGCCTATCAACTTCCACCCCCTTCGAACTTCACCACCGCCTTGCATCTCCCCATGTCGCAACACGACCGCTCCCGACCTCCTATGAATGGAAGCTCTATCCAGCCACACGCTCCCTGCCAATCGCCCTGTCTTCCGTCCGTCGATCCCTGTGCTCTTCCCGGCATCGGATTGGCTCGCGGATCGCAATCCTCTGTCTCTCTCCGCCGTCTGAGTCCAGCAAGTCCCCGAACGTTCCTTCGCTCTCTGTCGCGTCGCCTCCTTCCTTTCGCCGCAACGCCCTTGGCCGCTTGCATGCACCGGCGCTCACCGCTCGACTCTGCGCGG
>BOPP01000035.1:1966823-2032969 GCA_017312745.1 Gryllus bimaculatus
TCTCGCCTCCGCGACACACCGGCCTAACCCCTTCCCGCCCTCCGCCTAGACTCCGCCCAATCCCGCTTCGCTTCTGCCCCGCCTTGCCACCGCCGCGCCCCCCCCCTCACCCCATCATTCCAGAGGGCGCTCAGTTTCCCGCGCTGCCCACCGCAGCGCTGCGCTAACCGCACTCCCAGGCATGGCACCCCCTGAGCGAAGGACACCGGAGGCGGGATTGCCAGGAACAGTGAACCTATTTTTTTATTCATCCTGTTAACTTCCAATCACATCATCTTGAGGAAACAAAATAAAATTATTCGTTTCTGTCACTAAAACAAACCTCAATATGCAATTTAGAAAGATCAGGTATTAATTATTTGGTTAATTTTAATATAGAGCATTTCACCTTTGGAAAGGAAGTTGCCACAAAAATGCGAGCGCCATGTCGCCTGTTCGTGGCTATGGGAGACAGAATGCGTTCGAGTGCTACTTGCCCCCTAAAAAACGTGTATTGACATGCTGAATCATAACGCCACTCGAAGCACTGTCTTCCTGTGAGTTTGCTGCTTGTCTTTGACACAGCTATGAGATACCGAGCGTTTTCCGTGATGCAAATGGCGCCTTCTCACACTGCCGTTTATGTCCCCTCACATTTTCTCTAGGACGTGGTTTCAACAGCTCTCGCATCCCCGCGCCTCGATCTGCACCAGGTCAATAACACAGCTCCAGTCTCATTCGAACAAACAAGTACTCTTCGTTTGCATCCGCATGGAGAAACGGGTGAAATGAGCAATCTGAAGCTAGCAGCGCCCCAAAACCAATTGCAACCACACTATATCCAACATGTTATATTTAAATACTCAATTCCCAAACTGTAGGCTCTTCGTTGTTTCCCAAAATCGTGGGCGCTGCTAGCTTTAAACTAAAACTAACAGCACCTACCTTGAAAATCCATATAAAAACCAATTTCAAAATACGAAACCCTAAAAAATGAAAAAGATATTCGGGAATAGAGCATTTAATTAACCAAAAATTGTGAATATAGTTTGGTTGAAATTGATTTTGGGGCTGTTAGCTGTATATGGCTGGAAAAATGGCGCGATGTTTTTTACCGAAGTGGATCGTAAATTGGAATGTAAATTTTTAGGAAACTAAATCGAATGAAAATATTAATAGACATTTATAATTCAGTGGCGAACAGACTAATGAGAACAATGTTATTGTATTGATTTGCTGAGTCATTTTTTTCAATGGAGCAGATATTTTGGGATGTTCTTTGTACGTCCTGTTTCGTTCTGAAATCGGGAAACCAAAGCAACCTTTTTCAGAGCTGACATATTATGAGCTCTCCGCTATTTTTCCACACGTTCCTTTTGCATTCGATATTCAGCTACCGCTTCATTGAAAAATAAATGTAAACCAAGCCGAGTAATCTGGATTTAAAAATCGTGATATACGATCCACACTCCATAAATCTATTTTTCTCTCTCGTCCAGCAATTATTGTTTGTTTTATGGCTCTCTCATAAATGTACCGCAATTGTGGGCGTTGAGTTGGTATGAATGAGCTCAGATGCAGCTGCAATAAAGACGCGCCGCATCATTAAACAAATATTGAAATAGACCCGCTTCTAACAATGCTTTCCGTCACTTCAGATTGCATTAAGAATGAGATATAAAACAAAATTATGCATGCTTGATCTGAAGTACAATAACTCGATGAGCAGTAAGTTGCGATCCCTTCTACTGCCAATAACTCAGACAAATAACTCAGTATGGCAAGAACATTCGCGTAATGTTTTCATTTTTTACTTAGACGGTTATACCTGTACCGTAGATATCACATATTCACACATGGTCTACACCCAGACTTCCCTTCGAATTGGCATCTTCATTCACAAATGCCCTCCTTTTGAACCCATTCCGCGTGCAGTTTCTCCCGCTTGTAGATGTCTGACCTCCAGGAACTCCAGTAAACGAACTTTTAACATAAATAATCGTTGTTCATTTCATAAGGGCGCCATGAAAATTAGGACACGAGTGAAATGTTCTCATAAGTGTGGAAGGATGTGGTGTATTACGCATACTATTCAAATTCACCTGAAAATGGGATGTTTGCGCAATCCCACCATTGTGCTTTGAAAACAAGAGGCGGTATGATTTCATTGCACACACTTCTTGTCTGCTCTATTCTAAGTGATATTTACCGATCTCCTTCTCAAGTTATTTCCAAATGATGGGACACCACCGAATAAGATATGCGTAATCATTATTGACTCTTTAAAAATTAATGAAATGATATTAAAAACGAAAAAATGTTTACTTGACAAATGTACAAAAAATTATTACAAATGAAATTTGTTCTGATTGTTGGTCACAACAACCTAATGATTATTTCATTGAACGTAAGCACTCCTAATTTAATGTTCGACCGTAAACGTTTAAAAATTGTTTTGATAACTTTAAAATTACATGAGGTAATCTACGAGTGTGTTTAGTTGATTAAATGTAACATTTGTTGTAATAAAATACGATATTGACTGGAATAAAAAATAATGAATAAGCCTCCACAATCTAAGAAACTCTTGGCATAAAATACTAAATTTCTAAAATATTTAATTCAATTACAGGTTGCAAGTCAATTTTAAATTATCTTAATATTGCTGGTCGTGATAATATGATCTGAATTAATGTAAAAAGTATTGTATTTAATGTTTCTGTTTATTCTAATTTATAAAATGTATCTCTGGTATAAATCCACAGTGTTCACGAATGACCATAGATGTTCTTAAAGCGACCTAAAATAAATAACTTTTAAATCAACGAGTAAGCACTACTTTAATTTGATCCGCTCGTATTTTAACGCTTGGAGTGGGAGGGGGCGCCCGCTCTTTCGGCATGGCTTTCGCCGCACCTGCGTCCCCGCGTGTGTTCTCCTCCCCACCCCCTTTCAATGGGCGCATTCCATTTGAAAGCCGGCCTTTTTGCATCCGATAGTAAATTTGTTGATAATAATTTTTTTAATAACAATGACTTTAAATAGACTAACTTCTCAAAATAGCCAATTATTTAACTAGTGGTGCTACAGGTTGGCACAAACATTCTCATACTAGTTAGTTTCATAACCTCTTTAGTCGGTGCTTGCCCTAACCTCTCCCCATCTGCTACCCTCGCACCTAATAGAAGTTTTTTCTCATTTTCTCAACTTTTGGCTCCCCTAGTTGTAGAATTGAATTATGACTCTGAGAATATTCCTATGTGACTGAGAAATTTGGTCCTGTGTATTAATTTGCATTGAAAATGTTGGAAATTGTTTTGAGAAAATGTTATTTGAGCGTTTTTGAAAATGCGCCTATTCAGTACATTTTCACAGAAAACTTTAGATATTTCGAGATATTTCATTCAAAATCGTTTGAAGTACTTGTTCTCACATAATGCAATAATATATAGTATATTGTTAAAAACGACAATAATGTAAATATTAACACCAGATATATTTAAGAAGTATATTTTCGAATTATTTTAATAAACAGAATACATCAAAACGAGATCTATGTTACGTAGTTCTGTACAATTAGCATTAACGTATTTCTATTGTATTTTTTGGGTTCGTTGAAATACACCAACTTTAAGTTCGTTCGGGGAAGTTTCGATCAGCCCCACCATCTATCTGGCGCATCCGCCTTCAAATAAATTACGTAGTCTAAATGCAATACGTTAACAAGAATAGGTCAATATTTCTTAATATTCACTTGCTAATAATTTAATAAATACTCTTAGTTTCGAGAAATAAAATAGGTATAACTCTCATTCAATATAGTTATAACTCTCTTTCTCGATAAAAAGACATACTTTTAATTAAAAATTGAATCGTCAGAACACTTTCTGTTACCTTTCTGAACCGGCGGCCTTCAGTGGCGAAGTGTGGCATTTTTGCGTACTTACTGGCCTATCTTTCTTGAACGACTGCGAGAGAGAAATTATAATTATTTTTCGTGCGTGTTCTGTCTGTTAAAATACTCATCACACTCACTTGCCCACCATTTTAAAGAATTCAAAATCTTTTTATAATTTCCTCTTTGAAGCGATTGATCCATTTCTTGGTGACAGCGAAATTTAAGTTCTTGTTCGCCAGAAAGCGAGTTGGTGCCGTATGGTTTCTGCGAGGTGAACGTCGAGTTGGAGTGCTGTACTCGGTTTAAAACAGACGGCGAGCTGACAGCGATCCGCTCGGACGCTGTTATCCAATCGGGAGCCTCGTTACTGATTCATTTTTGATATTGTAGTTCCCGATTGGTTAGTCGCTTTCCAGCTAGTCAACCATCACCTCGCCCTGTGTTTTAATCCGAGAACAATCGCCTTGAAGCAGAATACTTACCGATACTGCCGGTTGAGTAACAGAGAATGGCGGCGATCTCTCAATTCAATGCGCAATATTACAGATTCCTCTGTGATCTTTCCGTGGTTTACTGGCTATATCTTTACTAATACCGTTTAGGTGCGTGTATTTATTTACTAATTATCCAATAAATATATGATACATTAAAAATTCATAAAAACAAATATTAAAAACGTACTTGTATTACTTTTCTTGATCATCGCCACGTCTACCTACAAAGATGTCTTGCCACTGTCAAACTCGTGGATACGATGGCATCTCAGACGTTTTGACACATCGGAAGCGGTACGTGTCAATTGTTAGAAAACAAAATAGAATAATGGAGAGCCGCTACATGTGTTGCGTAAAGACAAGGCAAGAATAAGCCTTATAAAGGCTGCCTATCCTTAACAAACGTCATTATACTTTACAAAGCAATAGTCGGACTATTAACGTTGTACGCATATCCCGTACGCATCTAATTCCAATATCAATAAACTTCAAAATTGGTTAAAATAAGGTTTCTCAGATTATCAACACGTACCCAATGGTTAATTTCAAACGCCCAACTTCATAAACAGCTGAAATATAACAGATCTTTAAATATGTCGCCCACGTTTCCGATAATTTTTATTCGAACCTAAATACAAAAAACCAAGCAGTACACTACAACCTGGTATCACTTCCCAACTATAATTAAATACCGATTCCGTCTCGAAGCCTTCTTAATTTTTTTTATTAATTGTTCAAAGTAGGGGCTCTTGTTTCCTTTAATACGAGTAATATAGTTAAGTGTTACGTTTACTACAAGATAATGTACGCCATCACAACGCATGAAAGAGTACTATGCTACTGTAGTGTGTAATTTTCAATCATTCAATAAATAAATAAATTAAAAGAAGCCTTGTAAGCCATCTGAAGGGCAGGGTCGAGGTTGGACGGCGCGTGGCGAGGCTCGGGACTCGGACGGCGTTGCACTCGACAGCGGAGCCCAAGAAGAAATCGCCATCGGCTGCCTCTGCTCGGCTCCGCTCCGCCCCGCCGCGTTTTCCCCCTACGCCCCACCCCACACCACCCCCACCCCCAACCCCCCGCCCTAAATCGCCCCGCCCGTCCCCGCCCCGCCCCCACCCCGCCGACTGCGCCTGCCGCCGCCGCCCGGCCTATTGATCCGGCAGGGCGGGCGCCCCCCGCCCGTCGCCCGAGCCGGCACGCGTCCAAGGCTGGCGCCCCCGCCCCCGCACACGCCCACGCCCACGCGAAAGTCTCAATGGGCGACTGCCCCGTCAACCAACGTTTTCACAAAGTTGCACGGACCAACGAGTGCTACTGAATGACACATACACCTTCCCGCCCTTGTTAATCCTTTAGTCTGGGCTGGCTTTTCGGTATTGCCCCACCCTTGTCCCAGCTGATCCGTATTGGCTTCCTAATGGCATTTTTTTAAATATATTTTCCTCCCTAATAGTAGAATTGAAATAATATTTTAAGAATATTATAATTAACAAGTACAATTTTGTTTTTTATGAAAATTTTCATTCAAAAATTTCAGAAAACGTCATATAACAGTTTCTGAATATGTGCACTTGTAAGAAATTACATTTGTGTAATCAAACGAAACCACAACAACAAAAGAAGAAGGAGAAATGGCGTTTATGTAATGTTATACAGAGCATTTAGCGCTATCCATACAAAAAGGTTAAAGAAAAAACTTGGAGTCGTTTGTAAGAGAATCATGTTTCTAACACCTCCCATATTTCATTGAACATTGCGCGAAAACTACTAATAATTTCAAAAATATGTTCATGACATTAAATAAGGAACTAATTGGGAAAATCTAATTTCATTTGCAGAAAATATTTAAATTTTCAAAAATAAGTAAATGTTTTACGATGGGGTCCCAAAGAATTCAATCTTGTTCTGTTCAAAAATTTAGGGGTAGCAGTGAACATCAGACCTATGTTGTTTTTATATGTGTTTTTCACTCCCTTATTAATGGAAATTTAAAGAAAAAAGTTGAGTTAAAAACAAATATTACTACTGTCCAAAAACAGGGAAAATAAGTTGATTAAATAAGTTGCTCCGAAATACAGAATAATTGGAGCCGCTACATCAGGAGAGAGGCGATAACGACAAATGTATGAATGCGGCTGGTAGCTACATTCCTCGTGTGCTTATTTATGTTCGACTAGGGATCATTCCTACATTTGAGACCAATGGACTCCTCTGGAACACTTGCTTCTCAGTGAATTGCTAGACCAATGAAGAACGTTCTAATCTTGGGCTACAACATTTCATACGAAATCATTCAAGGAAAAAACAGTTCTTAGGTTTCTGTAATGTATCTTGTTAATATGTCATCTAATTTGTTCAGAGCACTGTATTCCAAATTTAAATGTAGCCAATCTTGGGTGGGGGGGAAAGACAGTCGATGTTGTATTTGAAAAAAAGTTCCATTTCTTCGCAAATATTACGATAAAAACCCTCATGTCTCAAATATTAAAAGTTAATAAATTATTTCAAGATTAAAACCAAAAGCCTCAAAATGTATTAATATTAATAGAAGTTACTACTGATCTTTCGTAAGTGAAAGTGATTCCCGCGTTCTCCCCTCATTTTCAGAAACAAGCTTAACTCTGGGTAATCAGTTTGTCTGACAGCCTGGGTAGTCATAGTGATTTTACTGTTACAAGAATTAACTTCCCTTACTTCTTTATTCCAAGAGAATAAGTACTGAATGGCAGGATATTAGTCTCGAAGATATGACCATTTTTCATACGTACCGTACATATGTGTTTTTTTCTGTTATTGCTTATCTATAGTTCTCTTTGTGCTATGTAATAAGAAGGTTTCAACTAGTTCACATTTAGTTTCAAACCGGTACATCTCCAATATTAAAGTCAGATATTTATTTCTCAATGAAATTTATCCCTCAAATGAATAGCGTTATTATCAAAATCAAAATAATCAACCAATTTAAGTACAGATATATTTTACTTATAAATGACAATATGTCCCTGAGAGTAAAAAGTAAGCAATAGCGCTCTCTAAACAGCTATACACCGTTTTCTATTTTCACAATGCATCCAAGTGATGCTTAAATAGTGCTGATCTTTGGAGGCAAACAAGCTAAACCACATTTACTTTCTTTACTTGCGTTCATAAATTACAGAAAATGACCAATGAGAGATACTGTTGGTAAAATTAATGAAAACTGATATGAATTGGATAGCGATACGGTATCGGAAATGAAACATAATGATTCTACAATTATTAAATTTAACTAACTATTAAATTTAACTAATAATTTAGTAACTATTTAATTTAACGGGGAGTTAATTTAAAAGTGGTTTATTAATTTTTATTTGACAAAAGATGAAATCGTGAGGCCAATTAACAAAACTAGAATTCTGATCGGATAATTCTAAAATAAAACAATTGTTTTTTTTTCACGAAAATCCTATTGTATTTATTTTTCACTCTCAGTCACTTTGGTGGAATATTTAATTTATGTATATCTGAAAATTATTATAGAATTTTGTTATAATGAAATTGTTTCATTTTAAAAATAAACCCCGTAACAGCGAGCCAATCGAACGCAAAATATCAATATTACAACATAGTCTAAAAAATCGATATTAAATTCATTCATTGATTTTTATATAAAAAAATCGATATAGATGTCTCATCCATAAAATAATCACACAAACACATACACACATATTTTTCGGCGTACATTCTTCCTGCTTGACATTTTAAGATATGTCCCAGCTTTGCAAACGGTTTTTCAACCATATTTATTCTCGTGGCTTGGTTGTTATCTGCATAGCTTCACTCAATTGCAACTTTGAAATGATGTCATACCCTTTTTAAAATGTCTGTGTGATTGGTCAGTAATTTAATGGAGACGAAAAGTATCACGCATTCCCACTAGTTTCACTACGATTCGGTTTTCAATTTAAAAAAAAACTTGACTTTTAAATAGAGGTGCAAAAAATGTCATGTTCTTTACGTAGAATGTAATATGTTTCGTAAAATTGAAATGAATTACTATTTTAGGTGCGTAGAAATTTGGGGGTTATTAGAATCGTCCGAACAGCAAGCACGAGAAGAGGGTCCCAAAGAGCCTAAGCTGACACAGATGACGTCATTTCATCTGAGGCCTTCACGAGCTCATCGACTGAATTCGATATTTTCTGTTTTTTCTAGAAGGTACGTACGAGTACATGTTATGGGTGTCCTTTGGTCATGATACGGTCAAGTCTTCGAAGCTTTCAAGTAAATATTTTCTGATAAATTCACGAGAAAATTCTCACAGCTGTCACCGACGAAAGATAATGAAACAATTGATCGGTTTTATCAGTTATCTCGAGGAATTTGTAGATAATTTTTTCATTCCACTCAGAAGTTTACTTTCAAATGCTGATAATTCTGTTTTTCTGTCACGTTGCTGAAATGACAATCCTTTTTAAACATCTTTTTAGCCCAATTTCTGCGAAAAAAGGAGATAAACTGAAGCCTATTCAGATGAAACGCCAACTTCTACGAGGAAGTTTACTTGCCCTTCGGTCGTTCGTCTGCAGAGCCCTTTGAGGAAGGGTCTTCTCATTTCCTCCTCTTTTTTTCTTTCAGCAATTCTACTTTCGTGGTATAGGGAAAGTCTTGTTAATTCTGCGGCAAAAATTTCGTAGAAAAACTAGTATTGTGGTGCCGTGATATCAAGAGTGGATAAATTTTGTTCCAGTATGTTTTTAATTACTTCTATCACGATTTGCAATCAAAATTCACGTTTTGTGGATCCTTGGTATCGAAAAATTGGCTTACTGCAAAACGTCTGTGAATAACGCTGGCGGCTCAGTAGTAAGCAGTAGTTTTATCAAACTTAATATTTCCCGATCGATCTATCCCTGACATATCGCTTGATTCAAAATATCCTTGACTTAAACACGGATATTTTGATTTTTTGATGGTTTACAGGTACGACACGTCACTACATTTCTAATTTTTCTTAAAAATGGCTCCTGGTGAAGGCTCTGAAACGGAGGGGGGTGAACCAATGCGTGTTATCAGGCCGTAGTATGCATAACGCAGTAAATCCCATTAGGATGAATTAGAAGCTAGAATCTATGTGTTGTGGGTCCTTGATACCGAAATCTATTGCCGGAAAAACGTACGTTTGTGGTCAACGCTAGCGCCTAAATCATTCAGCCGATTTTTTCCAAATTTCATATTTCCCAATCAATCTCAACGATCTCAAGGCTTTAGGCTTTCCAATGGGATATTTTGATTTTTAACTAGTACTTTACAGGAAGCGTCAAAAACGTTTTCAAAATTTTCTCTGCCTTTTAATCTTGTTATTAAACTTTGTCCTCGGATAGCGTAAAGGACACATAAGGGCATGTCGCATGCTTGTTGAAATACCTAATTTTTAGAAAATTTCAAAAGTACAAATTTTTGGAGCGTCGTCCTAAAACTATAATATTGATAATAGTTTTTTTTCTTGAAGGAAATGTTTTCTTTAAAGATAGGTCTTTAAATAAGGCCATATTCAATTTCTCGAAAATACAAGTAGTTTTCGTGTAATTTTGCGCGAAAAGTAGGCAATTTGAATTTTTTAACATATTTTGCCCTCAAAAACCGCTCCAATTTTGTCCTTAAATTTTCTCGTCATATGTCTCAAGGGATGGTTAAAAAGATTGTGCTGGTTTCATTTTTGGCAAACTGTCCGGTTTTTTGAAAATTGCAAAAAGTTAACATTTCAAATCTACAAAATGATAAGAGATCTTTGCATCAGGCAAAGACAGTTGTAAAAAATAAGCTCTTTAAAAATGTCATGTACCCTTTTTTTAAAAGAGGTGAATTTTGCATAAGTTGCATATGAAATCGAAAAAGTTGTTCATAAATATCTCAAAAACCGCTCCATTTTTTCCATAGGAGAAGGGGTGCTTATAAGAATATCATTTTTGCCGAACTCTCTAGGACTGGTCACATTTTCGTTAAACTCTCTAGAACTTTCAAAAAATTAGAAAAAATGTGAGAAAGTATATGCTTTTGTAGCACCACTAGTTTGTTCTTGTAGTATTTGTTTTTACAAAAAGTGTTTTCACGCCCACCTACTTCAAGTAAATAACACCGCATGACCTTCCTTATAAAAACAATCCGATGAACGTGCATATCATGGCAAACATGATAACGCGATAAAATAACTCGTGCATTTCGTGCTGAGTTTTCAAAGTCAGAAAGGAACGTTCAATGGACGACGACAGTTGGCAGCTTGCTCACTCTGGAGAAACGTGTGATTTTGCTGAATGCTGGTCCCTGCGCAGGGAGATTGCGCAGGGAGTCAATTCGTGTCTTTTATTTGCAGTAGTTAGTTTATGTGGAACAATAAAAATATGCCAAATCAAAACTAAACTTTATTTTCATGCTGATAATAAATGAAGGAATTAAAACTAAGAACATGAAGCAGTAGTAATGCAGTCAGCGGTGAGAAAATAGATTTTGCTACAAAATAAGTAACTGTCGATAATCAAATACAAAATGTATTTTTCTCCGTGCACGTTTCACCCACTAAGTTCCATTCTTCCCTTTAGATAGCCCGTAGATTTTTCTATCTTGGAAGTAATCTCTGATAATGAAACCATTATAAGGGAAGAGGTAGAGAGATGCTCAATCTCCGGAGTATTCAATCTGCTACTTTTGCCATGAGGCTGTGTTGTTAGAGCAGTTGGCATATCCCACGTTTTCAAGAAGCCTTTCCCAGACAATTTTTTTTGTTGTTGTTGTTCAGAAATAGTGGTTTTCTATGGAAATTTGTACGTACAGGAAAGTAAAAGAAACGTTTAACAATAGTTTTATGGTTATAAATATAGTAACTTCCGTTTATGCAGTGTGTGAAAGTTTAATTTATGATGTTCCCGAGAACATTGGGAAAATACAATATATTTTTGACCAACAATTTTTTTGTTGTATTATTACCTTTTATTGCTTTGTTTGCTAATAAACTTTTTCATTTTATTATTTTCCATGTATACATTGTTTTTCAAGAAATGATTAAGAATTGAGGAAATTTCTGATGTGAAAGAAATTTGATGAGATTGATCTCGTTATTCCGGCTCGCGATGGTGGTGACGGAGCGCTTCCTGACAAAGATGTGGGAGATGTGCGTCTAAAGAAGTGTACTTTCGATGAAATAAAAAATACAGATAAACTAAAGAGAGGTATTTATGATTTAAAGTGTAACGGAGAAATTTTGACTGCCAAATGTAGAGACAACAAAGAGTGCCATGCTTCAAATTACGATGTTGTTCACCCTGTCCGACAAGCAAAACGGTACAAAGCCAAAAAAGACACGTGCAAATAACGCAGCCTCGTTAGGTTCAAACTACAATTCGCATGTGGGAGGAGTAGATTTATTGGATTGTTTTATTTCCCAGTGTTGGCCAGTTATAAAATCAAAAACTGAAACTGGCTTATTCTTTTGAACTGCATAAACGCTCTAAGAGTCTCTGCATGGGGAATGCATTGCACTATTTCTCCAAAAGACAAGCTGATCCAGCTAGAATTCACAAGACAAATTGTTGCTAAAATGGTAGTATCATACCCCTCAATACCAACTTCATGACCCCGTGGAACTATTACATTCCGAGCCAGGGCTGGACGAAATCATCACCTCACTCCTTCAGTGAGGAACAATATTGAAAAGTGTGAAATAATCAATATTACAACATATTTGTGCAATTTGAAAGGACTTGTGCACTGCCACCATACAAAATATGGCTTGGAGACCCTTCATTTTCTATTGTTCCTATTTTGGGAATACGCTGAGAAATTCAAATAAAAAATAAAAATATTTTTGGAGCGTGAATGAGTTATTTATGCTCGAAGTATTTAGAAAAAATATAATAAAAAATTTAGGTTTTAGTGATTGTTTATAGATTAATGATTATGACTTATAAGGAAGGTGCTCATTTAATTCGAACCATAAAAGGACTTTCAGATTATTAAGCTAAGGAAAAATAAACATTAACGGAAGTTGACGGTAATTGGGTTTCCCCACCATGCTGCGACATTAGCGCGATCGCTTATTGATTTAGATTAAAATCCAACTTTCCAGTTTCGACGCCAGCTTTGTTAATGGACGGATGGATATCTAAAAGAGTATTCAGGGATTTCAAATTGCCAAATTCTTGATACTAATTTCTTTGTATATTACTTACCTTTCTGTATTACTACGTGTATAAGAATGTACGTATAAATTATTTGTAATAAGCGTTTTAAAAACATTTTTCATGTGTCATTATTTTATTTATTTTCATGTATCCCTTGCGGTATTTTCAAACTTTTCGCATAAATTACCTCACAGAGAAGAGAGTGCTTATAAAATGGTCTGATTTTCGTTAACAGCACTGAAATTTCGAAAATTACAAAAATACAACCTTTTATTTTACTTTTTTGTATTTTGAACCGGAACTACACAATGAGTATTGACGGCGAGATAATTCCTAATACAATATGTTGTTCAATATTAGATCTTTAAATAATTTCACCAACACTGTTCTCAAAACTATAGTAGTCTTCTAATAATTTTGAATGCGTGAGAATCGTGGGAATTTGTTCCATTGAATAATCATGATCAAGAATTAGTTGTGCGACTTTATGCAGGCGTTAACATACGAGTAATGTGTTAACGTCTGGACAGTAACACAACTCGTTCTTGAGAGAGATATTATGGCAAAGGTCAAGGTGTGAGACGCGAAAGCGTGAGGTACAAATTGTTGCCGAAACAATTGCTTGTCTTAAAACTTTTTGTAACTAAAGTGGACAATACACGAAACCCAGTCATTCTTTTTCAAAAATCGTTCGGTTTTGAAGAGATGTCTGAGGTGTTTATTTGATAATAGTTACAATATTTTAATGTGACATAAAATAATAATAATAATAATAATAATAATAATAATAATAATAATAATAATAATAATAATACGAGAAAGATGTATTTCTGTATACACTTGACTGACAAGGTTTATTTGCAAAATATCAGTTGAAGATTCGCAGAAAGTACTACTAATCATTCCTTGATACCGATGAAGATTGGATGTACTACACGCATAAGGAACATTCTTTAATATTTTGCCGTGATCTATAAGTGCTTTGTACCTAATTGTGGAGGGAATTAATTGGAAACGGACCACATGTTCTCAAGTCTCAGTTTCATAGATACCCTTAGAAAAAATCTCTGCCTTCCTATGCAACAAACTAATGTAAGTATTGACTTTCTTGTTTCTGTGACAAGTTTGTGACATTACCTGCATTACACATGCCGTTGATGTAACGTATTCATGGCAACGTGTACGCAAGATGACGCACACGTTTTCTTGAACTCCGGAATATTTACACCCCCTACTTTGACAATATTGGTTGAATGAAGAATAAATGATAGAAAAGACCATTGCAAACAAAATCTGTTAACCATAAATATTCTGTCCCGTGTAGTGAAACAATTTTCCATCGAAAAACGAACTTCAAATGTGACATTGGATATTTTGACAAATATAATTTTCATTCCCCACTCCTCTCGCAATTAACGAAACGAGGACTCAAGAAACAAAGCGCGGATAATACCACACCATACATATCTACTAAATACTAAAAGTGGATATTATTCTTATACAAAATCTTGTCTGTTTTTATCACTCACTCCTCAAATTTCAAACTCTGTACATTTAAATCAATACAGGTTTATGGACAACACAGTTCAAGCAAAGAAATTATTTTTCTGAAAACATTAATTAAAAATAAAATTTAACTATTTTAAAAAAAAGTTTTGTAAAAAATGGTATTTATTACTCACAGGTGAATATCATAGTTTTATTATTTTTTGCTCAGATTCGCGTTTCTTGGGATACGAAAGAACATGAGAGTTCTCGCAAAGGTACAAAATGCTTGGCCTCCTTATTCATGAGCAGTTATGCATAATAAAAATCGTATCGCTATTATTAAAATGTGTTATAAATGTGAAAATATTGTATCAGTCTGAAAGTTTATCTTATATTTTAGGCCTAGCTGATGAATGTGGCGTATCCGACGCTTTAAACAGTTTTACAAATATTTTCACATGTTGAGAATTTCTATTTGGTTGAGTTCAAAATAAAAAGAAAAAATTTAAACATTCAGTTGTCTGATTCATTTCATTCTCGATGTAGTACGTAAAGAATAATCTATTAAGAATTAAAGTTAAATAATAAAAATTCAAAAAATATATAGTCGTAACTCTTCTTGTCAGATGTTTTTTCGAGCCACGGCCACTACCTACTCCAGAATGCGGTGTTAAGAGATACCAATCCAAATGCTCCCTGAGGAGTTACGAAGAGGGCATTGCTTCAATGTATTATCAGGTGGCCTATTAAAGACACTATATATTTTCGAGCTCCTAATTACATTGTTTTGTAAATCTATAACGGAACGGCGTGTGTCCCGTTCTTAGACATTTATAATAAAATATAATTTTATATTATCATACAAAAGGGTATTATCCCATTAGCACTATTGAATATGCTACACATATTTTCTTATCAAACGACAATTATGCTACAGAGTAAGGTAACAGCGACGACAAACCTTCTCCTTCCGAGTGGCTGAAGCCATGTACCGCATGCTGTAAACAAAGGCGTCCGTCTATGTCTCTAGCGACCTGAACTATTCGTCGCATGGGTGTCGTGGGCTGCCTCATTGGTGTCACATTTAGCTGTCATCACAGCTGCTTACGGCAGCGACATAGGTGGTTTCGCCGGGGCACGTTGTACCCGCAGCCACCGCTTGCTAAAAAAACGTAAAAACTTTTTCGGAGAAATTTCTTAGATTCTTCTAAGTGGTGTTGTCATCAGTTCCACTAGATTCGAAACATGGCATCAGTTTCCCCCAGGGGACAGAGACGCGTCAAATGACATCTTATTTGTCTCGATTTGTGGACTAGTAGGGTCCTACCGTGAGTGACGGGCTTAGGTTATTTCTTTACTTCTTAAAGATTTATAGAATCTAAGAAAACTGCTGTAAGATAAAAAGAAGAATCATTGGTGGTATATTGTCTTTTGCTGAAACGAGACTATGAATGTCTGAAGGACGAAATCGGGAGGTCATTTAAAACATCCTGAAAACAAAAACACAAATAATAATTAAATTTAATATCACAATAAATAAGTTATTGAATTATTCTAATGTATGTTCTTTGTGATCGTTCAAGTCTCTAAATGTAAATTATAACTATCACAATTAACATAAAAATCTCATCTACAAAACATCAAAATTACTCTAAACATACGAAGTTTCCAGCCCTTATCGCTACGAAGACGCAAATTAAAAATGGCTCTTATCTACGTAAAAAAATATTCATT
The DNA here is from genome assembly GCA_017312745.1 of Gryllus bimaculatus. NCBI lineage: Eukaryota > Metazoa > Arthropoda > Insecta > Orthoptera > Gryllidae > Gryllus > Gryllus bimaculatus. Next base: position 1,982,576 of record BOPP01000035.1, read on the forward strand.
CTTATGCTCTACAGCTGAAAATAGTTCAGGGGCTATTTTTCCGTCAACTTTAGCATCAAAGCTCTCTTGTGGTTGAAAGATGACACGTAGAATTTTTGAAAAGTGAACTGCAGAACTAACAAAGATACATCTGGTATATTAATGTTGAATTTTTGTGTAAAATGAATTACATTATTACTTCAAATCCTGAAGAAAGGGCGTCAGTCGGCCTCTAGGGCGGGGGTGTCGATGAAGTTCCGGACGCAGAGGGCGGTGTTGAAAACGCAGAGAAAAGCGGCGCAACAGCCCAACGCACCCGACGCCACCAACATAGGGTCGTCGCGCCCGTCCAAAAAGAACAGCTTCAGGCACAGGGTGCCCGCCGCACCGTTCAGCACCACGCCCAGCAGCGACACCACCAGCCCCTGTCGCACACCACCCACTGGCACACATACCACCAGGTCCTACCTCACACCAGCCTCTGGCGCATACCCATTACAGCAGGCACTGCCTCACGCCGCCCACTGACATGTAAGTCACTAGCCCCCGCCCCACACTGCACACTGTCACATACGACACTAGCTCCTGCAGCGCACCACACACTGGTGTGTGGTGGGCACGTTTTCTGCATATTTAACTTTGTTTATAATGGGAATGTGGGGTAAGTCTAAGTTTGGACTCGTACATATTCTTAAGTTTCATACCTGTTTTGCAAGGGGACATAATTATAGAATGCACTGGAGGTTCTTCTGCTGCATCCAACCCACCTTTTTCTTTTGTTTGTAGCACTTTCTTGCTGAACTTTAATAGCCTCTTGCATATTTGAGCAACTCGGTTGTTGAAGGATGACACACTGCTTGATTCACTAACAGCACAGAACTTCGAAGCTCACATTAATAGATTTGATAACGCAGCATTTGGTTTTGCTGTATTTGCTCCTGAAGCTGATTTTTGCGTTACTTCATGTTGTTATAGTAGTTGTTGGTACTGCCGGCAAATTTTTGCAAATTCAACCTCCGTAGGTGCGGGTGCACTGTTTGGGTCTATATACATTTCTTCTGCATTTTCATTGTTTAATATTTCTACTGACCTGGTGATATGTTTCCCTACGGATACACTGCCGTTTAACATGTGGTTCACTTCACTCGTAATTCTAATTTCACTTTAACTACAAATCTGAACAAATTAGTTTTAAGGTAACTTTCGCATTTTCGTCAACTATCCACCTGGCACTCTGCGATAAGCACTAACTACAATCGGAGCGGTAGGCATGTTTACTCGTGGTCGCTGCCAAGACTGAACTCTGAGAATAATAAGATGAAACAATACTTTTGAGGTGTTTTGTTTACGGAATAGTGGTTATGTAGATCTTTTGGGTTGCAACTTTTTTGTATTTCTTTTGTGAAATATTTTACAGTGGTTCAACTAGTAAGTAGATGAAAATCATTGTATTTGGAATATTGAGTCTGAAAACATTGATTCTTTTCTTTTTTATTCGAAAATTGTATCAAATCAGTCGTATTAGATTATTCTTGAAAGAACTAAAGGATGAATGATCTGAAGAAAAAATGTGTTGAACTTAATGTATTCTATATAATACTAAAGTAAACGTTACTTATTTTAGTTTACTAATAGTTTCATCCTATTAGGGTAAAACTGAAGTTAACGGTGCCCGTTCCTTTGACATGAAAACTTTCGTTCACCAGAAACAAATCGGTTTTCAACGATGTGAACAGATAAACGTGGGTCAATTAACATTTCCATGATACATTTAATCATTCGTTTTACACAAAACACACGTACACTATTACTCCAATTCCAAAATAATTCTATTATCACTTTAATTGTGGTAATTGGAGGTTCTTGCCACCAATAGAGATTACTATTAAATTAATTAATGTAGAGAGTACTTAACAATAATTAATGAAGTAAATTACATTATTTTTGTATTATGATTATTTGTATTTCATTCATTCAATTAATCAAGCAATGAAGCATCAAAATCAATGAAATTTCAAATCGTATTTCTCATGCTTGAAATTAATTTTATAGCCCACGCAATTTTACAACCAACGCGTCTTGACACTAAGTGGTCGCACGTCACTACCCGACGGATCCAACGTTCTGCGTTCGCGATGGCTTTCGAACCATCTCTCTCGCGACCTGCTTCACGCCGCCGCTGTCGCTCTGGCACTCCCGCTGTTTTATTATACCTCCCATCACTTTTAAGAGAATTTCTTTTAAAAGGAAATTGTATTGTTTTCACCTGCACGTCAACTAGCATATTTACTTACGCGAAACTACAAAACAGAAATAAAAACGTAACCTTACCTAATCATACGGATGGTAAAAGTTTACGATGCCTCGTTGAAATTCTTTCATCATTTCAACACCACGGACTTATCTTCCCACGTCTATTCACATGAAGACGAATCAAAGCTGTTTTTAACTTTTCGCCAATAGGTCGGGATGTTAAAAGATACTACTGAATTGCTTTCAAAATGTTCTCGCGGAACAAATTACGACCAAAACAACTATTTAAATTCTCCTTCACAGTTAAACCAAGAGTTCTATGGAAAAATACAAGAAATGCTAAGTAGTAAAGCTCTATCACGCCAAAAGGTGTCTCGGTATACAAATATTGCAATATGTGAATAATAAATAACATTCGTTACTGTTAGAAACAAAACAATAGTCCATGGCCAACTTATAATCCATTCCTGATAAAGGCTATAAATTCAATCTATTAAATCTTTCGTTCAATGACACGGTTCATTCTATTGACTTTTTTATTGAACGGGCCCAGTCAACTTCTGATCAACCCTCATTAGATATGTTTGTAATGCATACGTGTGTCTTATTAACTTGTAAATGAATTTCTCACCATCCTGTGCTCGATGACTTCTTCCAAGAAGTAGCTCAAAATGACGAGGCAGGTGACAATGAAGTTGCCGTAGAAAGCGGTGATTAGGAACTCCTCTTCGACGCGGCCTAGCGTTTGGCTTCTCTGCGTGAACAGCCCCACCAGCACCGCGCCTACTATCTGCGTAGAAGAATTCAATAGGTCCTCAATTCATGGCCTGCAAGGTTACCAGACGTCCTGCATTTGCCGGAACAGTCCCTCGTTTTCTGACCCTGTCCCGTATTACTTGAAAGGAATACGGGACACTAAAATGTTCTTTTTTTGTGATAATCAGCGTAAAATGCCGTCAAAGATATTAAATTTATCATAATATATTCTGTTTGATTCGCATTTGTTTATCAAAAATTGAGTACGGAAAGATATTGGGCTCATCTGCCCCGTAACAAGTGTTTGAGTGTCGGTTGTGGTTTCTAGGAATAGAAATTGCAGCTATGGCTTTTTAGCTATTGCAGCTAAACTCTTTATGTATTTTCCGCGCAGTTTTTCTTGACCTCTCATTTCACTATAGGCGAGAGGAGTGTGATTACTTGTTATTTTGACGTCAGGACTTTTTATCAAATCAATCGGTTTTCGACGCAAATTAGTTTCTATTACACGGAAGCGAACATTTCTGGTTGTCAGATTTTGACAACAACTCTCGTTACTATAAATAATGCTTAATTCAACCAATGTTTGTATAAGACTGGGATGGAAGGTCATTCTGGGCTCAAGAAAATGCGCGCTTTATAAATGAAATACGACATAACCTAAACATACCAATGAAAAAGATATCTTAACAATATTTTTTACTAAAATTGAACTTACGAGTTCCAGACATTTTGTTAGAAATATGGAAGAGTTTTTGCAGAATTTAAAAGCGTCCATCTCGAATATTTTTTTATGTTGGAAAAGTAAATACAAAAGTGGTGTTCAACAGAAATTATTCAACTTTCGAATTATAAAAACATCACTTACTCTTAGAACAGCCATTAAAACAATTGATGTCTTTCCATGGTATCAATTATGGCGGAAGTACGTATAAAACGTGCCATAAAAAGTGGTTGAGAGATCAAATAATGCAGGAAATTAAAAATTGTATCACACTTACACAATTATTGCTGCCAAAGTAAATTAGTGCTGCCTTACATTTAAAACCTCATTATTATTAACATGTATTGTTTTCTGAAATTAGCATAATCGTTATTTATTATATGAGTGACAAATATAGCAATAATACAATTGTGAATAGAAAGAGTTGCCATATGAGGCTAGTAAGTCTAGTGGCGCAATCCTAAGAGCAAAGTATTACTTTTACCATGAGGAGCATATCCTATTTTTTTTAGATAGTCTTCGTAAGTTTCATTTTATTTCAATTCAAGTATAACTAGTGGTGCTACAGAATGGCACAGACTTTCCCGTTTAATTTTCTATTTTCTTTGGTCTCGTCTAGCTACACGAGCTTGCCAACTGCCATCTATCGCCGCCCAAAGTTGCTGGCAATTTCTGATAAACTGCTGCACGCTGCTCTGTCAGAGACGGTGCTAAGGTTTGTCTTCATCCGATGAACGATTCATCAGATTTCCTCACTTGAGCGACAAATGTGATTTCACTACTTGAGGAGCGCAACTCTAGTTTCAAATACAGGAGTAAAGTCGCAAATGTGTATCGAAATTACAATAACATAATTACACACCACAAGAAAACGAGATCACTTACATACACTGTTTGCTAGTAAAAAGAAATAACTGATTTGAGTACATACTTAGATTTTGCAGAGCGTTAATCTAAATATTAAAATTGAATGGACTGTAATTTCAGAATAACTATCTTTTAATAATCTCCCATGCGTATTTAGATAATATAAAACATTTCAGTTGCTATTACGAATTCTGTCTGTGTTTGGGTGTCTCTGAAACGGTTGGACTTCTTTCGATTCGGTTTCCACTGAAAGGCAGTGTTTTGTCGCTTATAGCTTAGGCTACAACTTTTCAGCTTTATATCTAGAGCCATTTTATATTAAAGACTGTTAATATTTAATAAACAATTTAATAGTTCATTAAAATAAAGAAATACATTGATTTTGCCCTGAATTGTACAACATTTCGACCATGCTTTTGTAGTCTTTTTCAAGTTCTGAAAACAAGGATTGTTAAATTATTATTCTACCACATTTAAATTATACATGTTACAAAAATGTAAGTGTTATTTGTTTCGAATTGGTTTAAGTTTACCTAACGCATGTGTTATTATGATACATGTCTCATGTGAGTAGTCACCGCTAAAATTAATGAGTTATTAAAAAACCCTAAATTATTTAAGAACTTCAGAAAAATTGAATAGGCGAAATGCCCTTGTATAAAATAGATCAAGAAAAAGTTACAAATGAAACTTATAATTACTAAAAAGGAACTTTAATGCAAGTAGCACAAAAAATAAATTAAGAGACTCGCCTGTAATTTTGATAAAATTCAATGAGTAACGGGGCCTTAAATACAGAGATTATTATGAAATGGGAAATCATAATCCGTGAAATGTGTCAGTCGTCAAGTGCCGATCGGATAAAGTGCTTGCGTGGATCCAATGTTGTCTAAGTCGATTGTCGATGCAAGGTTAGGTATTCATTATGAGCTTAAAAATTAGTCTCTTGAGTTTAAGTTCTGGGTTATTAAATCAAATGTTTGTTGACCAGAGAGTCTTTGAACTCTTCATACTCTAAATTTTATTTTTTTATTATAACACAGAAATTAACATCGTACGCTACACAAAACCTTTCCACAATGTGTAGTGGTGGGTCGTTCGACAATGGAAATGAGCTAAAGTGAAACTTAAGTTTGTTACTCTTTATTTAAGTATATTGCAAATCGCATTAAAAATATGTCATAACTGTAATAAATTAAATGATATTGCATTTTTGGCATGAATTCGGTCGGTGGAGAGATGTGGTACATTGTCAGAATCGTATATGTAAGTTCTTTAATAAAAAAAACGCGTTGCATCCGACAGTATCAACAAAAAAACTCGAATTTTGGTGCCTTCAGGAACGCAACTTTGATATTTACGTCGTAAATACATCGTTCTCGAGTCGCGTGGCTAAGAGTCTTGCGCGCTCACAGCGGGTGGGCGTGGCCAGACGGCTCATCGCGTCGGAGAGAGGTCACCGACGTGCTTTCAATATCGAGTGTGACTGTTGGTTCACTTCTTGAGGATCTGCAGCACCATGAGGACGAGCAAGAACGCGCCGACGAAGATGCCGAGGATGCCGGCCGCCAGGATGAAGTCGTCGGCGCCGGCCTTGTCCCGGAACTCGAGGCAGAGCGCGCCCGCCGCGATGTACAGGATGAAGCCCAGCGCAGACACCCCGATGCCCTGCGGGGACAGCGTTGCTTCAGTGATTCTTAGTGGTTCCGGGAACGTCAATTGCGATGATCGTTAGTCCCGTAAGTGTAGTGCGGGTTTTTTCTCGTGAGATGGCGGTGGTCCCCCCCCCGCGGTATGGCGAGATCCGGCGCCGACCTACCGTCGGCTACCGGAGATTTCCCCAACCAGGTATCTCCCACCAGCGGGGCACCGCCAAAGTCAGAACAAGCTCTAAGCTCCTGACTAGTTTCCCGGTATGTGTGGTGGTGTAGTGCAAATGAGTGTTAGTGTGTGTAACTAAGGGATATGACAAGGAAGGAGAAGGAAAGATCGCGTTCGGTCCGTTACGGTAGTGCGGTACGGTACTTTCACCAGATGTTGATCGAGAAACCACTAAAAACTAGCAATCAGTGCAGCGGGTCACTAGATATCTTCTCCAGACAGACTGAACCTACAGCTATCTAGCTAGTGTCGAAAATCCTTCGAATACTCGAATGTAGGACCTCTGGGTTAGAGGGACTGCAGTGACATTAGTTGATGCACTGAGATATCTCTCCTGGTAACTCCGTTGTGTCCGCATCGGGCCTCCGCATTTAAATAGTACTTTCTTGAACAAAATATAAATATTTATAAAGTGAATGTACATTTCGTAACCTCACCGCGAAATTTTCTTTTGCCTCTTCATTTGTGAAGATATGGTGGGTACGAGAGCCGCTAAACTTAGCCAAGTTACAGAAATGTTGTAGATCTAGATTTGTGTTGATGTTCTATTAGGTTTAAGAGAATTAGTTTTTGCACATAATGCGCTATATTTGGTAATGCGGTTTTCGAATTATGGCTTCGCTATAATGGAAAATATGGGCAGAATATGTGATATTATCTAATATATTATATGATATGTTCTGATATTATCTAAACGTTAGAAATGCGACCTACAACCTGTATTACGATGAGTGTATTTTAGATTATATTACCAGAATATCATTAAAAAACCGTGTATCAGAAGATTGGACCCTTTTAGAGAAAGTAAAAATCATTTAAATCGTAATTCATATGCAAAGGTTTTGGCTATTCAAACTGTTGTGTTGTATGAGACTTAGGATACAAAACAAAACTACAAATATATGTAACAGTTTATTCCGAGTGGCCGAATACCGCTTTCCAAATGCATTCCAAAATACAAAGCTTGTTAACCAAGTGTCCAGAAGCTGTAGAAGCTGTACCATTAGTGAACGATCTAATTCAATTACTAGAAGAAAGCACAATGTCAGAGCTATGTCGTTAAACAATATACCAAAAGTCTATCCACTTCTGTTATCGCTCGCGATAACAGTAATCATTCGCGATAACAGTAATCACTCTCCTGTCGCGGGCGCCGGGCGCGACGCTTAGCAGCAGCACTGTCACCTCCCCTGCCCGCCAAGGGGTTGAGGGGAGCGGAGGGGCGAATTGCCCCCTCCCCTTCCCGTGGACGCAGTCCGGGTCTCACCGCTCCGCCGCGCCCGCTGCCGTGCCTAGCGGCGGGCCGGTGGGGCTCTTCTCTCTGGCTGGGCGCCTTTTCGGTAGTGGCGGTTTCTTCCTCTAGTGTGACCGCTGCTACACCCTCGTCGCGTACGGCGCGGACCGCACCCTGCGTCGCGCTGAGCTTAACACCCGGTCCCCTCCAGGTGCAACTGCTGTCGCCTTGCTCTGCACTCCCTCTGCCTGCCGCCAGATCGAGGGGCGGGGTTTCTCCGACTGCCGAGGCTCCGGTGCCAGGGTCGTTGACCTGTAGGCTCTGATGCCTGCTGCTGTCGGCTGCTCCCCTGTAACGGTACATCTCTTACACACCGTCTCAGGGCTCTATTGTTTCGCTCTTTCTCCGATACGGAGTCGTACTTATCTACTTCAGCTTGCACTTGTCTCCCCCCTGATCTGCCCCTAATGACGCATTACACGTCTGAACAAAGAGCGCACTTCATAATTCCTAACGCCCAACACTTGTGTAATCACATCGGAATCCCACGTCGGGTCCTTCGTTAGGGTGGAGCTGTACACCCTTTTGCCTACACTGAATTTGGGGAGAGGAGCCAATGATGTCTGCCTCTCTCTGGGCTGCATCAAGAACAGCCTCGATCGGTGTTGCCGCCAGTGTAAGATCTCTGCCGGCCTCCTGCCTTCAGAGCCCGGCAACGACCTATACGGCCCCAGCACTCGTGATACCGCTGTGCTTTTACTTGCCCCAGCCGCTCTTGCCTTGCTCATTGCTGTCTGAAAGGTTCTGAGAAACCTTTCCGCCTCTCAATTAGATTGTCTATGGAAAGGTGGCGCGCATACGTGCTGTATACCGATGTCCCTGCAGAAAGTGTTGAATTCTGTCGAGGAAAACTGGGGCTCGATGTCGGTGGACCTCATTTCTAACGCATATGGGAATTTCGACAATGAGTGCTCTACCAACAACCACATTGAATCCCAGAATGGGTCCGCTAAGTCCACATGAATTCTTTGCCAAGGGGCCTTGGGGCGAGACCAAGGAATTAAGTCTTTTCTAGGCACAGTCTCATTTACCTGACACGCTTCACAATTTTTGGGAGGGGGAACATTAACTATTGCCCTCATGTGCACCTGCGTGGGCTCTATGCCTCTAGCATTGAGTACATGCCCCCAAAACACAATCTCTTCCCAAAAAACTCTCATTTTTCTTTATTTACTCTCAGATGGGTTTGTTGAATGACTGCCAATAACTTCCTAAGATTTTCGTCATGCTCCTCTCGCGACCCTTCACAATTATGTCGTCTAAATAGTCGCGATATCCGGGAAGCTGAGTTGTTATCTGCTCCATGCATCTTTGGAATAGCACTGCCGCCGAATTTATCCCAAACGGAAGTCTGTTGTAACTGAATAATCCGAGGTGTGTTTACAACCAACATTTTTCTCACCTCCTCGGCAAGCGGTATTTTCAGATATGCGTCTTGGAAAACTGTATTCCGACCTGCGAGCTTGTGGAAAATGTCGTTCTGTCGAGGAATCGAATTTTGCTCCACCAGTAAATGCTTATTTACGGTGCTTTTGAAATCGCCACATAGGGTCACGGCCCAGCTCTGTTTCTTTACTAACACTAAAGGCTGGCTCGTTGGCACTCTGGTAATAACCCCCTCGCGACTTTACTAACTTCCGGATTTCTTCCTCCACTTTGCTCTTTAAAGCCCATGGAACTTGTTTTGCCTTGTAAAACGTAGGCTTGGTAGCCTGGTTGAAATGTAGGTGCGCCGTAAATGCGGCATTCACCTCAGGACCATTGAAACGCTTCCGGGAATTCCTGCTCTAATACTTGCACTAAATTGCTCCGCTACGCTACTGACGTCATCCCGCACTGCGAAACCTAACTTCTTGCAGGAGACTAGTCAAAATAGTGTTTGAAACAACACTTCTGTTTTCCACGAAAATTTCTAACTTTGTCCGCTTTTTCTTGTAGATCGCCTCCACCACAATCCTGCCCCGAATGCCAATTGGGGCTCTCCCAAATGAAGTTAATCGCTTGTTGGCACGCACGCATTCCGAGGCCTCCAACTTCTCGTAGGTGCGCACATTAATCAGAGTCTCAGCTGCTCCCGAGTCTACTAGAAAGTTCAATGACACCTTATTTAATTTTACACTAACCATGAGCTTTCCGCCTTCGTCTGAGCTTAACACTTCATACAAGGCCCGAACATCCATCACCTCTTCCTTTCCGATGTTCCTAGCCCGGGAACCTCCCTGCCTCTTCAAGAAAACTTATCTTATGCGTTCAGTTTTCCCGCACCCGAAACACCGCGCGGCGAAATCTGCAGTTTTCTCTTGCGTGTTAACTGTTGCAGTCCGTGCATGACTTAGCCCGCTCTCTGCGTACGTATGTCCGTGGCCTCATGCTACTGTGACCACTTCCACTAGAACTGACCCAGCTTGCCGCGGCCTCACTTTTCCTAGGTTTTCGACCTTCCCTGCTAGTCACCTCGGTCACACTTTTCCGGGCCCGCTTTGCGGTACGCTGTTCGTTCCGTCATCGTATACCGCCGCAATCTTTCTGACCTGATCCAACGACGGCTCACTTTTCCTGATTGCCTCCAGCCTGACTTGCTCACTAGGTGTGTGCAAAACCACCATGTCCCTGATGAGCGTGTCAGCATATGCCTTCCCACTACCTTCCGCACAGCATTTGCTGACATTTCTTTGCATATCCCGTTATCCCCTACACGTCTGCATTTCTTTCTGACTTGAAAAAACGCGTACGTTGCCGCCACCACGTGCGGAATGGACAAAATGTTTGCATAGCTCTGATTTTATCTCCGTCCTTTCGACATCTTTCACTTGCCTATCAGAAAATATTTTCTTTAATAAGTCTGTTATCGGCTTTCCCTCTTTACTGAGGAAGAAGGACCGTCTGCCGCAATCTTATAGCATGTTGGTCGAATATGACTATATACTCTCCCCATGTTTCTACGTCCGCGTTATATGACGGAAATCGAGGAGGCGAACGCGGCTAGACTCACCACTTCCAAGGCTTTCATTATTTCAACATTTTTCTTGTTTGAAAGCTTATTGTTGCTGCTGATTCTTCGGTTGTAGCGCCGCCTGATGCTGCTGGAGCGCCGTCTGTTGTTGCTGGTGAATAGCTTGCTGCTGCTACACCTTCTGTTGCAACAACTTCACCGGGTGCGTCAACAAGGGTTTTTAATTCCCGTAAGTGTAGTAAATGTTTTGGTCGAGAGGTGGCAGTGGTCTTCCTCTGCGGTTTGGCTATATCCGGCGCCGACCTACCGCCGGCTAGGGGGGTTTCCATCAATGGTATCTCCCACCAGCGGAGCACCGACCCAGCTGAGGGAAGCTCTAAGCTCCCGACGGTCTCCCGACATGTGTGGTAGGGTAGAGCATATTAGTGTAAGTGTGTGTAAGGGATGAGGATATGGCAAGGAAGAGGTAGGAAAAATCCCGGGCGGTCCTTGGTCCGTTTAGTTAGAGTCGGCATTCGCCTGGAGTTGATAGGAGAAACCACGGAAAACTACTATCAGAACAGCTTGCGGCTAGCATTCTCATCCAGACAGCGAATGAATTCGACCTACCTGACAAGCTAGTGTCGAATATCCTGCCAGTGTCGTGAGTAGAATCCTATTACTTCCCGATCAGACGGACTGCAGACATCAGTTGACGCCCTGAGCCATCTCTCCCGGTGAAATATTTCGAGAAATTCGCATCGTACGAAGAAGCTTTGGAGCGGAAGGCTCTATGGGAAGAGCACTTTAAAAGACCAGCGTCAAGTTCTAAGTCTTTACTGTGGATTCGGATTCTCCTGCAAAAATAGGTAACATTATCTACAAGTTTTTTTTCTTACCGTGTTCTCCATTTCGTCTCCTACAAGAACGGACACAAAGCATATAATGAGCACTATAAGGAACCCATAATACACTGCATGAACGACTTCCATTTTCTGGAAACTCATGGCAGGCACTCGAGTAGCAATAAGGCCAGCGCATACGATGGCCAGAATCTGTCAGTAAAAGAAATCAATTGTAAAACACTCAAAATAACACTAACTTGCTTTCAAAACCATTTGTCAAAATACTGTAAAGTATTGACACTTGAAGAATACTCGCATTACCTAAAATTACTTTTGTATAATTAATATTGACTTATTAGTTTTGCTGTACTGTTAGCAACTAAAGCTTGTTTGAAAATAATGTTTGTACTACAAAAGAAATCTCTTATCGGATAAATATTCTAATAGTGGCGGTGCAGAAGAGATGTGACATTCATAAAAATTCCACCAATTATATTGTTAAGTGAATAAATTTGTTTGAAAAAGTCTTTCTCTACAAGTATATTAAAGATAGTTTCCAAGACCGTCGGAAAATAAAATTAAACTTTTGTCTTTGGCTGCAAAATACACGGCTCCGTTTTGATTAATTTCTTTCTACAAAATTTGTTCACTGATGAAGCGTCTCTCTTATTCTCTCTATTTCCTTTTCGCGTACTTACCAAAGCAACAAGCAATATCCAAAATGACGGCTTCTTGATATCGACCATTTTGAAGATGTACTTTTATTCCACAGATGAATTCGTGTAAACGAAGTGAAGAATCTATTGGGAAAACGCCATCATTGTGTTACCAGAAATATATAAGGGGTATTCTTAAGAAAAGGGGTTATATAATGGCTTTTTTCTGCTACCGCTTACGCAGTAGAGAGAAAATTATGCAATGCTGTGTGAAAAAATGGCGAATGTTCAGCAGAAAAACTCTAATTACAGGCCCCTGGTAAGTGGATAAATCTAGATACTAAATTTACGGGGAGAAAACTTCTAATACGTGGTGTAGCCATAATCCATGTTTGTGGGTCTTTGATAGCAAAAAATATATGTCCGTTTGTGAACAACTGTGAACACTAGCAGCAAAACCGTTCAGCCAATTGATATTCCTCCATCTATCTGGCTGATCCCGCGGTCCCTTGAATTTGAAACCAATGTTTTATTTTGGGGCGTATTTTATATGAAGCTCCTGGGCCGTCCTCAACATTTTCAAATGACTCCATGGATTTTTATGAAATTGTCTTTATGAACAGTGTGAAAGGCGTTTAAGAGAATAGTGTAGGTCTCATGTTCATTAAAAACCCTAATTTTTCAAAAATTGCAAAAATTTTATGACTTGAAGATTTGATTTTTCGAAACTTTTCTCGGCATCTTCCTAATACAGTTATGAAAATAGATTCTGAAATAAGTTCATGTACAATTTTTTAAAAATTTGGTAATTTATCGCTTATTTTGGCATGAAAGTAGGGGCGAGAAAGTAGGTGCTGTTCTAGCGCCACTAGTTTGTATGGTGTGCGCAGCAGGTACAGAGAGTCACCTGTATCAGGGGCAGCTAAACAAGAAGTAAGGAGACCACTGACCTTCCCCGTATTACATTCAGCGACGGAACCAGACAAGAAATAGAGTTTGCTGACGTCACATTTGCTCGCGTGATTGCCGATGCGTCATTGGAAGGACATTGGATTTAATTTACTATTTTAAAAGAAATGTCGTTGACATGAGATCCTCTAAACATTTCTAGTGGAAAATGTTATTTAATTATTATAATAAAAAATCTTTACACAACGTGCACTATTATTAGATCTAACGGAACAATTAATGTAAAATAATTATACTGTATGTCTATGTTAGAGAAATTTTAAATTAGTTTTTGCAGATCTTATAAGAAAGGTCTACAGATCTACATTACATGGAATGATAAAGGATATTGTTTCATAATTTAATTCATATTGAGATGTACCTTGATAGCCCTCTGTGTATGTAAATTCACAAACAGAAAACTGGTTTCACTCCACACAAATCGAGAAAACTCGTTGAATGTTGACGCCTGCACTAACACACTTTGACGTTTATCTCGAGTGAGTCATGTGACGAACGGCGTCCGCATTCTTGGAATGTTTGTATCTACTCCAGATGACTTTGACTGTTGTTGAGAGAGAAGTTCAAATTGTGGCATGATGATTACTACTTTCAAAGACACTTCTCTACCTCGCCACTCAAGGTTGTGTGTGTGTGAGTGTGTGTGTGTGTGTGTGTGTGTGTGTGTGTGTGAGAGAGAGAGAGAGAGAGAGAGAGAGAGAGAGGGTTAACGAACAAAACTTTCTTGTAACGAAAAACTTTCAATCGATAAGAACATTGTTATGTATTTAGTGATTGCTCTGCCTTAATTATTATATTAATTACATTGGCTAAAAATATCTGTATATTTTCTGAGATTTCCAAGAAAATTCATAGAGTAAGAAAATTATTTTTTTCTTTAATAATAAATCCAAAGATAAACGGATTTAAACCTATCGATATAATTCTTATCGGATATCTTATCTGGCCATAGATATTTTGGACCGTCCCTCTCTCGGAGTTTTATTACGTAGAGTGTTCTGTTGTCTTGTGAGTAATCCCTTCTCTTATTGTAATGTTTAAACCTTACGTAACTGTACGTAATATTGGCAAAACGGAGATTTTGTTGGAAATCTCCATGAACGCTGCAGCGCTTTCACGCAGAGACAAGGACAAGTGCACTTGCATCTTACACAGAAATAGACACCAAAAGAGCAGCCCCAATTCTCTAGAGGGATGCATACGGCGGGAACGGAAAAACGGGTTGATAAAAGGTGTTTAATTTCTGAACAAAAGTTTGAAGAAAATATGATTTTCAAATAAAGTAATATAAAATATATTTATTTCGCAACAAAACTTTAAGAAAATAAATTATTTACATTCGTAAGGTTGTATTTTTCTTCATACGAATATTTATTTCTTAATTTTAGAATAGAAAGGTGATGCTTAACCAAAGCAGGTAACTCATGTGTAAATCATGATTCAGTTTGTAGTAATTAAGGACTTGTTCTCATGATTTATATATTGTAAGCTAGATTTGTACCTATTGTAACATTACGTTGCTTTGTTCTGGAGGGCAAACATCATTCTCTTAATATTTTCAATACAAGATTTAAATACACCAATCTGAATGTCAAATTATTGAATTATTAGAAAACAAACGAGAGCACTATCAAGCATAATAATCTAACAGATCATACATAAACATTATAAAATTGCAATTTCAACTCACTGTTAATGCTAGGTAATAGTAAGTGACAATTCAAAATGTTCACAAAAAATTATTACATTCGTCAAAAACACTTAGAAAATATTTTTACATTTTTTTTAATATTCCCTTGATAAGCATTGGTATCTGCTTGTTACATAATAATAGTTCATCTGTTTTTGAAATTTACACTTAAATGCTGTCTATATGATAGAATGAACGACACTCAGTAGATTACATTATATCTTTCAGGAATGGTAACCCAAAGCACAATACAGGTAGCAATAGAGGTAGACCCGTTATGTTGAACAGAGAAAGACTGGTAGAAAGAGTAATTGGGCTGACTGAAAGCAGCCTTAGAATACAGTTAGAAGAAATGTCCCTCAATTGCAATACAAAAAAAACTTATTTCAATGATTGTAGAAATCACTCTCTTCAATACACCAGTAAATTTTAGTAAACACAAAAGTGAATTCTAACAAAATTTTCACACAAAACCAAATAGATTGACGTGGTTTTCAGTCAAAAGATTAAACACTGAAAATAGTACTAGAGATATATGTTCTAGTAAAGGTGTGAAACTACAAAATGCGCTGAAAAGGTTTTCCAATAACTCATTTTCAGTAACTCATCAAGTTAAATTAATAAACTGTCGTTTAAAATAAAGTCTGTTTCAGAGGCACATTTACTCTAAAGCGAACACTTAGGTGTTTAGACGGTGTATGACATTAGCAAAGACAAAATTTGAAGCAGCGTTGCACGGTTTCGGTTATCGGCACTTCTTTTTCGAATTGTTTCTAGTTGATCCCATTCATAAATGTAAATAAAATAGGTACTTGAATCGTATGTATCTTGCACTATTAGTCCATTTATCTTTAATTTTCACATAATAACCACAATCTAATTAAAATTAACATCGGTATCCTAGAGATAAAAAAAATTTACACGTAATCAATTTTTTTCAGAAGCATAATTCTTAAGAATGGTCCCGTTGCCACTATGGTAATGATCCCTAAGTAGATGAACTGAGACATTCGTTTGTGCGTGAATCTGATTGCCTGGCCTCGGTTCGTGGGCGAGTCTGATTGAGTGACTTTGGTCCGTGCGTGAGTCTGATTGGCTAACGAAGGCCCGCGCATGGACGCGAGAGCACAGGAAGAGGAAAAAGCTCCTTTCAGAGAGCGAAGGATTAAGACTTGCTTTTTGAAATGAAATTTCTTTACAGTAATCTTCACTTATTTCTTACAGTAAAGTTCAATTTCTTAGTAACATTGAGTAAATAAGTCACCGTGATATTTTTGTAGGCAAGTCTTAGAATAATTTTGGAACCTGTAATACAATTTAATCTGCCAATTTTCTAGTACTGTACGGCTGATAGATAGCAATGATGGCTGAATGCTTTACGTTTAGTTTTAGCAAGCTCAGATATATTTGTATCAAGTGGCACATATTTTGTCGAAAACTTCTATTGCGATTATTTTTATCGAACCACGAATATAATAGGAAAATATTAAATTTTGAATCACGGGGATGAAAACTCTTTGATGATTATTAGTCTGTACTACATCTTATCTAGAGTTAATTTAGTTACGTCACATCAAATATACATGAACAACCCTTCTAAGAATATATTGTCTCTTACATTAGCAAAAAGAAACTAAATCGAAACATTTCACGTCGTTTTTCCGTTTTTGTTGGCATTTATTAAAACTGGAACAAAATGGCAATATTCAATGCAGCGACTTGTCTTCAAACCCAAATAAACGACCGTAACAGCAAGCGACAGAAAGGCCTTTGGCAGCCTGCGACGTGGGGGAGGCCTATCCCCTCCAACTGAGGAACACGTCTGCCAGGTGCACCACTCCGTTGACCAGCCCCAGGATGCCGGCCGCCAGCACCTTGTCGTCCTTCACGTACTTGTTGTGGAACTCCAGGTTGAGGGCGCCGGCGGTGATGTAGAGGATGGCCCCTGCTGCAGCGATCACCATCATCTGCAATGATTCGATTCACGTGAAACGCGTTGTCTGGGCGACCAGTCCAGGGTAGGTCTTAGCGTTCTCATCGCTGACATTTAACCTGTGGGTTTTTTTTAACTTACACATAGGTACCGTAATGTATTACCTCTCACGTCGTTTATATTTACATTAAGGTGTATTACTTTCTCGCCTGATACATTGTTGCGTAGTAAAGAGAAATTATTGCAATCCTACAGCGGAAAGTGACACTTTTGCGCCAGAAAAACGCATTGTGGGAACCTGACATCAAAAAAGTGGATAAATTTTGTTCCTACATGTATTAAGATACCTTATACCTTATTTAAAACGTTATACAGTCAGAATCCACGTTTTGTGCATCCTTGATACCAAATAATTGGTTTAAGGCAAAACGGCTGTCCGTCCGTCGACTGTGGTCAACGCTAGCTCCCAAATCGTTTAGATTTTCTCCAAAATTGACATTCTCCGATCGATTTCGCCGAACATGAGTCACTGGGAATTTGAAACGGATTTTTTTATTTTGAGGGATAACTACTTTACATGATGTCTTCACATTTTCAAAATTTCCCCCAAAATACCCCCCCATTTTTTAAATTGTTTTATCTTTCATCGGATAGAGTAAAGGACAATTAAAAATGACAAAGATTTCATTTTCTTTGAACTCTGAATTTTTGAAAATTGCAAAATTCAAACGTTTTACGGCATTTTTGTACTACTACAATATTGAAGATATATTTTTAAAAAACTGTTCAATAAAAATAATGAAATAAGATTTCGAATATTTGGTAGTTTTGCCCCTCATTTTGGGTACAATAGTCTGTTTTTGAACAATTATTTTCTCAAAAACAGCTGAATGAATTCTCTTCAAATTTTGAGCATTAGAAAATTTTGAAAATTATTTTTAAAGAACTGTCCAAGTCCCATTTTTGACGAACTCTCTGAATTTCCCAAAATTGCAAAAAATTAATCTTGCAAAAGTACAATATTGATAAATATTTTTTCTTTATGAAATCTTTTGTAAAAATTAATTTTTAAATCAGGTGATTAACAGTTTTGTAAAAGAAAACTAGTAGTTTTCGCGCAATTTTCGTTTGAAATAAAGGCAATTATTTTTTAAAAATCTCAAAAATTGCTCCATTTTTTTTCTTTCAATTTTATCTTTGGATAGAACAAATAATGCTTCAAAATTGGAATGTATCGTTTTCGTTAAACTGTCTGAATTTTCGAAAATTGCAAAATTTACAAAAAGTGCGAAGTGAGAAAGTGTAGCTTACCAGTTTGCCGTGGATGGGCGCGTCGAGGAGGTAGCTGATGACGACGACGCAGATGACGATGAAGAAGCCGTAGTAGGTGGCGTGGACGACCTCCTGCTTGTCACCCGTCGTCGCGGAGCCTCTGCCCGCAGTCAGCGCCATGCAGGCGCACCCCAGCGCCTGCTCCAACAAAGAGACCATTGATGCATTGCTAGTGATTCCGGCCGGGCGCCTCATTAGTGCCATAAGTGTAGTGCACGTTTTGATCGGGAAGTGGCTGTGGTCGCCCCCTGCTGTATGGCAGCGGGGGGATGGAAATCAAGTTCAAATAACATTCACTATATTAAAGGGATTAATGTCCATAACAGTTGGTGACTCCGAAAACAATCAATCATTAATCACTTAATAAATCTGATCAATAGTATATTTCTTCGACAAAATTTTGCTTTGAAATTTGTAGATCTTCAGTTGAGCGCGACGTTTCGTGCCTCTTTGTTATCCTATCCTCACCCCCGACACACACACACACACACACACACAGACATGCACACATGCCGGAAGACTGATCGGGAGCTTAGAGCTTGTCTCGGCTGGGGGCGGTGCCTTGCTGGTGGGACATTCCTGGTCGTGTAAAACCTCACTAGCCGACGGTATGTCGGCGCCGGATCTCGCCATGCAGCGAGAAAGATCACCACCACCTCCCGAGCCAAAAACGCACACACGTACGTGACAAGTAGTTGACTTCACTAACAATCAATTAATGAAAACAGAACGTAGAAGAGCGCTTTCCTTCAAGTCCTCTCTGCTCCGTGTCAAAGCCACAACGAAGAGAGAAGATAGTTAATGCTTGCTACTGTTGGTCTGGGATGGCGAGGTGCACAATTTCCATTCCTTTCAACAATAGTGTGAACACATCGAAGCGAAGTTCCGAAGCACTTGGGGTTCTCGAGTAGGGGCCACCGTCCGTGGTGTGGGTGGAGGGGGAAGCGTTTTGTGAGTATTTTCAAGTCTTCGAACGTCGGGTTACGTTCAATGGTCGACTCGAGAAGTTCTGAGGTGCAGCGACTGGTGAATCGAAATGCGATTGTTTTATTTGTTATTAAGGTTTTCAGTTAATGAATGTGTGTGTTATTGCATTTTGTTTCAATGAAAGTTTGGGCGAGGTGTGATCTACTTTCTGTTACCGAAAGAGTGACATGCAAGATTTTTAAATTATAACGGGAAGGTGTCAATAACTAGCCTATCTAATGGAACCTAATAATAAGCCTATCTAATGGAACATTCATTACATTTAGCTAACTAATACGTGTAGTTCAACAGAAAGCATTTTACCATTGACACTTAATGTAATGTCTGAGTCAGTAGTACATTTACCGGATGAATATGGGGTGAATAATTAATTTGAAAAAAGCAAGTCGTAATGAATCGTGAAATATTCTTCGGCATTCAAGAAGTTAACATCATTGGAAGATTATATTTGTGTGCGTGGGCATCCATTGTGTGTCAATGGTTTATTTATTTCTCCGTTAGCGAACCTCAGCCACAGTATATGTATTTACACAGTAATGCAGCTCAGCCCGTTGTTGTTGTTGTTGTTGGTTTTTTGCTGGTTAGGGATGTGCGCGTATACAGCTAGTGATCCTGGCGAAGACTACGTAAAATGCGGACAGCTGCTACTGTAGTATAGGGATTTGTTTTTGAAATGGTTTATTAAAAGCTGGTTAAAAACTTAAAAGATAATTCGTATAATTTTTTGGCTTCGTGGCTTTATATTGCTAGGATTTTAAGGGCAAGTCATTAAATAACACGTGAAATTATACTTGACATGTATCAGTACATATTTGATTAACACTAACTGAATTCTTATACTTTTCTAGTCAACACATTAATAACAATGCGTGAGCCGAAATGAGCGCCCTCCTCTGCAATTAAATGCAGCATTAATAAAGGAAAGAACCCTGAGTTATGTGTGTTTTTTTTTTTTTTTTTTTTTTTTTTTTTTTTTTTTTTTACTTTGCCCAATAGACCTAGAAAGGAAAGACGGAAGTTTGTTATTACCTAACAGAAATTTTATTATCTCCTACATACTCTAATTTACTACTAACGTTATTTACGTTCCTAGATATTTTCTAGTAAAAAATACTTGTTCTTACTCATGATTCCACTATTCACTATAAATTGACAACATTCATTAGATTTAAATCATTTTATTACTTAAATATTGTTCAAAATTTCTACTTCACATGTGATTTAGTTGTAAGTATACGGAAATTAATATACATATAAAAAGATTTACTGTTTGGTTAGATTTAGCCGAACGATGCTGTATTACGAATTAGATGGCAGCGTGGTATTCCTTGATCTCCACGCGGGTCGCTAGAGTCGCTGACCATCATATCGTAGGAGCTGCGCAACTGTACACACACATATACCGTGGTTCTGCTAGTAGCGCTGCGCAGCGGAGCCGAAGTGAAAGTGCGTTTCGAGGCCAAGGCGCGCGCGGGGCCTTGTTTGTAAACAGCCGGGCGAGCGGTGCGGGGAAGGCGAGGGAAAGGTGGCGCAGCTGGGCTTCCGGCGGAAGGAGATATCCCGGAGCACTCGAGCGCCCCAAGCGATCAACTTTCGATTAAGAAAAGTAACAAACGCGGCGAATGGAGGGTTCCGGCCTGGCCTAATCCTTACTTGGACGTCGAGTAACCTGCGCCCGACACAGTTGGACCACTTTCGGTCCAATCGAGAGATCTATGACATTCGACGCGTCTCCGTCGTTTTGTGAGCACCTTTTTTTGGATCCATCCGGAATATTTTCAGAAATTTCTCCAAAAAACGTGTTTTTTGTTGTTTTAACCAGCAGAAACGTGTTTTTGGTGATTTTAGGCAGATGTCATCATGAGCTCACATGATTCCTTTTCACAAAACAAATCGATTGTCACAATTCTGTTCCCTATGGAATGTTCTGGAAGAATTCTAGAAAACACGTATTTTTTATCTTGCTTGCTACAGTGTACAGTGTTGAGCCGCATGTTGTCCTAAAATCGACTCAAATATGTTGTCATGGGAGGCAAATTAAGAGAGAGTTGTTTGAAGCATTGAATTGAGCATGTTGAAAAGAAGACAAAGAGTGTACGATTTCGTAAGTAGAAATAAGATCCTATAATTATGTAATTCATCGAAATGGAAAAGAGTGTAAGCTACGACGTCAGCATGTTACGTATAATAGAGATTCATAATATCATGTTTCAATACAAATAAGAGTATCTTGGTGAAACACTGTGGGTTGTTTTACTCTTTTCAGTACTTACATGAATAGTTACGAGTGAATTCATTCAATAGTCGATAACCTAATATTATAATGAAACAGAAAATTAAACGCGAATGTTAATTGACTTTTTTTATGGAACATTCTAAGCTTGAAAATGAAGGAGACGAGCAACTGCAATATGCCAAGAACTTTCAAATCATAAATAAAAAGGTTCTAATATGAAAATACCCGCCGAATTCTCCATGCTAAACTAGTGAATGATTAGAAGTGTTGCCATACAGCTGTTCATGGTGTATATTGGAGTACAGACAGCTACTCCCTCTCCTTCCAAACAGGCAATAATATAGATATCGTCCATTGCATATACCTTTTACCGAACACCTCAAATATGAAACTACGCTCTAACAGAAAACTTTTTATAGCCGAACTATGTCCGGAATATTTTCAGAGTATTGCATAGAAATTTTACTTTGTGGCATTTGAATCCATAAGATGTGTAAGCATTGGATTGCGAATCAAATATGCCTTCTCTGCGCAGACCAAATAAACATCTTTCCTTGCTTTGTTTTTTTCTTTGATTCCGCTAATGAGCCAAAGACAATCTCAAGTTTATTGAGCTGCAGACCGAAATAGGTAGTTTCGCATCTATCGTATATAACATAAAAATGGTTTCAGTTTTTGCATTTATCAAAATCAATGCAATCCAACAATACAGCTTTGTTCGGCGTACTTTCGATTTTTCTGCGAGTTAATATGCAACTTCATTCAATGGGACAAAAACTGCTTTAAAAATGTTTCCAAGGACGTAATTCCTACTATGATGCACTGTAGATATAGGCTGAGAATCGTAAACCATTGGAAGAAGAAAGAAACCAAAACAGTATTATCAACAACATTCAATAGCCATAGTGTTGCCGGATTTTTGTCAAAGTACTCTATCTTATGTTTTCAGGCCTGGAGAATTCATATTTTACATTGAACTTAACATGGAATGTGTGCCCGGACGCACACAGCCAGTTTCCGTGTGCAGTATTGCGCACGCGGTAGTAAAATCAGGGTTCTTTGTGTGCACTTAAGCACGCATAGCGGTGGAAGTGTTAAAACGTTGTGGTGAGAAGTGCACTCTAGCCACAGGATTAGAATAATGACTGGTATGAAAAGTACTCAAGGCGTTGTGCGTGCGTTGAGGTTGCTCCCTGGAAAGAGTTAGCGCGGAGGGCGCTGAAGAGGTGTGCGCCTGTTGGTTCCCCGAATCGCGCTCGTGGAAGCGATAACGCAAATCAGCCAGGCGTTTGCGGCGCGAGATAGAGCGGTGTTTGCGCATTCCGCGGCGGTGGCGTTTGCCTTTGCTAAGCGGCGGCTGCTTCTTAAGGGCTCTACAGCAGCGCGCTCCCTAGAAAAAACAACCTCGGGAAAAGTTGCGGACGCTATTCACCTTGCAATAAATTTACTCGCATAATTTGTGCATACCACCAGGGCAATTTTTGAAGACGAACTTATTTGTATGTGATTATGCGAAAGAGATGAATTTTTGGAATGGGTAGCATCGTGGACTATCGCTATTCCGTCCGTAGCTGGTGCATGAGAGGCTATGGAAGGTTGAGGGTGAGTGGGGAGTTTGGTGAGGCCAGTGTACTGCAGCTAGAGCAGTGTCCACGCCTATTAACTAAGCTTAGAATAAAAATGCGGTTCGATAAAAACGCTCATTTTTCAAAAATTGTAAAAAGTTAAACATTGTTTTCGAAGTTGTCCTACTACTAAAAATTAGAGACAAAGATTTTTTTCTCTTAATAAAATATGTTCCTTAAAATTAGATTTTCAAATAAGGTCATGTACAATTTTTCAAAAATAATACTTTTTGCGTAATTTTGCGTGAAAATTCGAGGAAGAAAGTACGTTCAGTTTTAGTATCTCCAGTTTTCTGAAGAATTTGAATTGTAACAACGATGCCAATAAGCTCTTTAAATTCATTACTTTGACTTAGCTTTTTGTGGTCAATTAGTAGTGAAACAATAAGCTTCATCCCAAAATCAAATTACGTGTTTTCGTCGGGAATGCGCCGTGAGATCTTGGGGTGTTTCTCTGCGTCTGAGACGGAAACGATCTGGTGCCTGAACGGTGGAGCCACCGCGCTGGTTGGAACTATTTTCTTTCCATTTCAATAGATTTTTTTAAAGGACATTCTGATTTTAACCCATAATTTGCACTGCCTTTTTTAAGAAACAAATATTTTAAATTGTAAATGTTTTCTTTTACAATAATCATAAGGTCGTTTATGATTTGAGTTATTTTTAGGTATTAGACCTCCACCTTCATAGTTGTTGTATTTTATCACTTATAAAAATAAAAACACACAGGTTATTATCGCGTCAGACATGTGGTTTATGGTCCCAAATAAGAGTTTCAGTTGTAAAGTTCGAAAGATACGCGTCGATTTCTGGTACGAAATCGTTTCGATTCTAGATGTGTACAATATGGGCGTTTATTTTGGGAGCCTCCATCGCGTCTCCAAATGTTCCCAACGGCGCGTAGTTCGAGTGCATCCGGCGTCGCCCCACGGCGCCACCGCCGCTATTTCCAGCGGACGGAGTTCACTTCGCCTCCGCGCGGCGCTGCGGTCGCTCGCCTCCGAAGACGCGCAGCTTCCGCAGAACTGAATCTTCTCCCTCGTTGGGGCTGGCATTTGCCGTAACGCTACGAAACGCTATCAGCGATGGCTTTTGTCTTACGATATTGTGGCATTAAGTCATTATAAAAAAATTTATAAATTCAGAAGACAAAATTTGGAGGCTCATGACTGGCCACAACAGACGAAAAAAGGACATTATTTCTCGTTTTTGGTTCCTTTAAATTAAAAATAGAAATGTCTCATCATTATTCAACAGTAATGTAGTAGCAAATGTAATTGTACAAATCTTTCAAACACCAATTAATAATATAAAAGCGTTGGGTGTTGTTATTAGGACCCGAACATTGTGACGAATAATTCCAGAGCACGAAGAATTTCTTAATAATCCAGAAACTCTGGATGAAACCGGCAGAGGTTTACGGAAATCTTGGGCACATCACGAATGCTTTATTACAATAAACCATACTTCCTATAAACATGATTAATAATAAATTAAAATGCATGAAAAATAACCCTAATTGTTTTAATCAAGTCTTTCAGCTAAAAATCTTGAAAGCACCACCTCAAAGCCGCCTATTTCATATGCCTACCATTTTTTTACACCCGAACGCCTCAGAAGTGTAAGAAAACGCTAGCAGAAGAGATAGTGTTCTTTTAATTTCAAGACACGTCGTTTTTCGCAAAACCAAGTTGTAGAATGATGGCCGAAACTATTCAACCATATCTCGATCTCCTAAATAGTCGAGATATCGTCAGTTAGCAATATGTCAGAAGTTTTTCAAATAGTTTTGAAATTGGTGTTTATATTTTTTTAAATTATATGCGTTGACAGTGTCAAACAGCCGCGTTGTTAAAACAACTAGTAGACATAATTGTCTTAGTCAAGTCTTTCAAAGCGCTGCCTCCTCTGCCACGCCCACTCCAGACTCCGCTGACGACCGCCCCAGCGTGTGGAAGCTCATGTTTCCATAAAATGAACGGCTCCTCTCGGCTGTAAGCGGACACGTATTAAGGATGCGACATCAACAACGAAAGATCGATGTTGACAAACATCGATGCTCTAAAGTTGCTTTGGCATCCTCTAACCTTAGATTTGGGCACAACAAAATATGATTTAACAGTTGCCGAGCACATTCGTTTATAATTGGAATGCATTTGAAGATAAAGTTAAAAACGCCTCTGCAAGTGCAAAATATGTGTCGAAAACCAATGTGAAAAAATGAAGGAAATACCTGGACATTAAAATCATCTCGGACAACGCATAGTACTCTGCTCAAAGGTAATACAAAACGCGTTCGTTTTGTTCGAGCACAAACACAGTGGTACCGTCAGTTCGTACTTTGTATACCTTTACAAATTTATGATTATGAGCATTTTTCATTCACGAACAAAACATCGATGTTTAAAAAACATCATCTTCATTGCTAATTTTAAAGAAGCATCGTTGTTTTTGAACATCGATGTCGCATTCCTAATACGTATGTAGTGTTCGTTTTCGAGAGACTTGGTTGCGGTAGTCGTTTGTAAGATGAGAATGGGAGTGAAGTTCATGTAAACAGCAGTTTAGTAGTTCCGACTGAAGTCAAAAGTAGGCGTTGACTCAGATGTCGCCGTCTGTAGGTGATAATGAATTGGTTGTGTGGAAACCTAACAGCTCGGATATTCTGGACGATCGGAAATTCTCGACATCAAAGAAACATCAGTGCAATAAAATATTTGTTTTTTTTTCTGACAAGCAATAAACGCAGTCAGAAAGTCCTTCCAACAGGTGTAGCCAAAGCTAAATTAATATACGGCTTCGGAATTTTTTATGGAAAGCCATGAAATATTTCCGTGAGAGGCAAGCAATAATTCTAGCGTCGTACGACTCCCAGTCGAGCGATTAGGACCCAGAAGTACAATTAAATTGGATAATAAAGTAAGAACTAAATACGAAGTCTTAATTTGAAGGAAACTAATTTCTCTCCGCTCGGTTTATAAATCATTCTTCAGCGCGTAGAGAAGAGAAGCGCGTAGCGAGATCAAAAGATATTGATACTGTGACTTCCCTGTTTGTTTTTTATGTGGATTCATGTTTCAAATTAATTTTCTTTTAAAGTTTTCGGATTTCAATGTTATGATAATAAAGTCACAAAAAGTTCGGGACAGTAGCAATTGCATTGGTATTTGTTTTCGGCCTCATTGTTTTGACGCCTGCATAACACGCAAACATTTGTATTTGTTCCGGTACATTTATTCCAGTTGTCGGCAAACGTGACGTAAGCAGTGATCTCACCAGACGCAACACGAGAAGGGAGCTGGGCATCACAGTGGGATGGAAGCATAATTTCCCTAAGAGAAACTACTTTTTCAGCAGGGGACCTCGATCTATCGAAGGGTGATCCTCGCCTTAGCGCCCCGTGTGAACTCTGGTGCTCACTTGGTTCCGGTTCCGGTACCGGTTCCGGTTCCAAGCATCTTGTTCACACTAGAATTGCTTTTTCGTTTTCGCCCTGAGCATCAGAACTGCGTTAGCTCCGCTCGATTCGAAGTCCCCCAGCAGCGACGCGTAGGAATCGCGCGTGACGCAACGGAATATTTGTGTGTGCGCGTCACGGCGGCCAGCGGAGAACGCGACGCACGGGGCGGGGCGCGGAGCGATGGGCGCGGCGCGGGGGCGTGGCGGGGAGCACACGCGCAGCGCCCCGTTCCCACACGTCGCCTCCACTCCACGCACGCATCGAGAGGGGGCGTCGGATGACGCGAGGATTCGAAAAATGAAAACTCGGACATCTGTTTGAGTGACATCTGCGAGTGGGCGCTGCGACATCCGAGAAAGGAAAGGCTCCGCCCGCGAAATTGTGGCGAAGTGAAGTGAATCAGTTTCAAACAGCAAATGGAAATGTTGGGAGTAAGTTGAAGACGCAATAGTTTTCTCTGAAAATGAAGTTCGAATGGCCTGGCTGGTGCGCGGAAGGGCTACTCACCAGTTCGAGGACCTTGATGAGGAAGGGTGGGCGGGTGTAGTTCTTGAAGTCTGCCATGTCGACGGAGGAGCCGAGCCGAGCGGAGGGGGTGTGGTCTGAGACTGGACGCGCGCTGTCGGGCACTAACACTGGCACTGCGACGCACGCGCGTCGCTGCTCGGCCTCTGCTTTCGCTTCCGCCGCCTCCTCCACGCGCCACTAGCGCCGCCTGCGCGTCGCGGCGGCGTCTCGAGTCAGCGGCGGCCGCGCCCAATGGTCCCCCCCCCCCCCTAGACCCTCCTGACACACTTCACGCTCAGCTCTCACCGACGCCGCTCGCTGCCTTTGATGGGCCCGCAAGACGAGCCCGTTGTGAGATTGCGGCCTGACCCTTACGGCGGCTCCTCACATTCGGCATTCGCCGAGCAGCTCGTCCAGTCCCGAACAGCTGATGTGTTCGGCCAATGTTCGCTCCCTTTTGTGTGTCCTAAAAGCCGACACGCGGTGGGTAGGGCGAATATCGAATGTTGGTCGCTCGGCGAATCGCAAGCACCCCGTACACACTACTCGGGATTTGCCGAATGCCGCATGCGTGGAGCCGCCTTTAGACGCGCTCGTCCGTTTCTTTTGTAATAATTTTACTCTCTCGCTTCCACTTTCGCAGTAGAAAACAAGTTACGTAATGCTGCGCGAAAAAACTGCCAATATTTGGCAGAAAAACTCTTATTGCAGGGCCTTGATAACGAAAAAAGGGGTAAATCCAATGGCTAAAATTAGAAAATAATCTTCAAACGCGTGGAGAAGCCAGAATCCATGTTTTGTGAGTCTTTTATACCGAATAATCGAATTACGGCAAAATGTCTGTCCGTCCTTCTGTAAACAACCCTAGTGGCTAAACCGTTCATATGATTTTCACCAAAATTGATATTCCCCAACAGAGCTGGTGGATATCGCTACTCCTTGAATTTCTAACCGGTATTTTAATTTTGGGAGGTACTTTATATGGAGCTCCTGAGACATTTTCAAAATTAAAAAAAAAATTGCTTCATCATTTTTTGTGAAATTTTGTTGTTGGATATTGTGAAGACTATTTAAGATAATAGTACAGGTCTCCTGTTTTTTAAAAAAACATAATTTTGCGAAAATTGCGAAAAACAATTGAACTATTGCAATCTTCCTACTACTAAAATATTAAATCTATATAATCTATTTATTTAATCTATATAATTAAAAGATTTTTCCCTTAGTGAAATCTGTTTCTTAAGGATAGATTTTGAAACAAGGTCATGTGCAATTTTTCAAAAATATCAGTACTTTTCTCATACTTTTGCGTAAAAGAACGGGCCAGAAAGTACGTGCTGTTTTAGCACTAGTTGTTTCTTTTTTGTTCGTTTCTTTGTTTTTGGTGTGAAGGCGTGGCTTCTGCGCTGCAAGAGCCTCCAGAACATTGAGTTTATGTTTCTGTTTTCATTTAGACTCTTTGTTTACGAGCGACGTAGTAGTATCAACATACAATTGTAAACGTGAACTATGAATTGATTAAGAACTATGGTATAGTCTGTCGTAACTTGTGTGTTGTAGAATGGTAATGTTAAGAATTTATTATTATTATTATTATTATTATTATTATTATTATTATTATTATTACGGGCTAATTTTGATGACCTAAACCATCTTCAAAAATGATCAATGAACCAAATCTAATCCAACCTAACTTAACATTGACGTAGTATGCCTTAGTATAAAATAATAAAACTAATAATTAATATAATTTAATAATTTTAATTGAAATTTAAATATATTCTGAAAGGAAACAATTATCTTATTAAAAATACTTTTCCAATTTTTGACACCCGAGGGGGGGGGACTCACCAGCTCTATTATTTGTTATTTTTTCTATTTGTATTGTTATAAGAGTATTTACAAAAGAACACTTAAATCTGTTCTGTTTTCTTGTGTTTTTGAACCATTATGCTTCTACGCGAAATGTGTAGATTTTGATCGTACCCACACCTCCGCCCATGGAGGATCACCTTGTTTTGCTTGGAATAAAGCACAAAGTCGCGGGCTCTACGTTTTCCCAAAGATTCCGGAGAGGTAAATCCAGAATTGGGGAGTCCTTTCCTATCAAAAATTGCTGTTTTTTTTAACTTTTTCGTGTATTTGTACTTTTTTCGTTTTTATTGGTCCTAAACAGTGCGTGCCTCAACATATGAAACCATGTTCCAGTACTTGTCTTACTAGAGCTGTGTCAATGCATGTGTTTCAATTTCCATTTTTATTTCTCAGAAGAATTAAACTGGAATAAAAACCACATATAATTGAGACATATCGACTTTTTTCATTCTACAAAAAATCCAGACTAATTCAATTCTTAAGAATATGATCAACAATAACAGGGAGGAAAATTTACCCTTCCGCCCCCAAGAGTCTACTTACGGCCCCGTTCGTTAGCTCCAAGCAAAGAGTTGTTCCAGCCCTCCTGGACAGCCCTCGTCCGACCTGGGCTCCTCTACACTCATCGACAGCGGATCGCTCCTCAGAGAATACGCTCGGTGCCTTTCGTTTTGCAATAGGTGACCAGTGAATTTGGCATTTTCAGTTTTTTATACCGCAGTCTCATTTTAAACATGAACTTACAGACATTAATAATTAGGTTTGTGAGATGAAAACTGTCAAAGTTACTTAAATTATTACTGAGTGGCAAATATGCAATGTTGTACGATATTGCAACCATTCTGTTCATTTTGAGTGTTTAAAACACTAGTGTTGTCGGCAAGTTTTCTAGGGGTTTTCCCGTTTCCCTCTCCAATAATTCCTCTTTATCTCTCCATCATTCACATCATCTTCGTTAACAGTATCATCCACTCGTTATAACATTCACTGGCGTCAATGACCTTATCAGTTGCAGTCTAATGAATGAATAAAGCTTAGCGAAACGTTCTCGCAAATGAGTAAAACTCCTGTTTCACGCGAGGCATCGCCTGTGACTCAAGTTCTATTAGAAAACTGAGTGACGAGGTCGCTTGACGCGTGAATTCCTTGTCAAAAAAGGTCTAGTTTCTTCATATGTGAGTCACTGAGGAGCTTTAGCTCCAATTAGAACCAAGAATAGAAGAGTTAATGAAACAGTAGTAATTAATGAAATGTTCATGGACAACGATGGGGGACGGGCTACTACCCGATTTCACGCAGTGGAGCCTCAGATTGATAAAAAAAAGCTGAGACAGTTTTGTGCATTCCGGGTTATACCCTACTCCTTGAGACACACACACACATACACACATACAGACACACACACGTACACACACATACATACACACACACGTACACACACATACACACATACATACACACATACATACACACACATACACACACATACACACACATACACACACATACACACACATACACACACATACACACACTTACGCACACACGCGCGTGCGGGCGCACTCGCATACGCTACTTCCGCTCTGCTCGCGCGAGATGTCCCCGCGCTGTGTCAAGGGTGGACCCTCACGATCGCCAGTCAGTGGCCGGAAATACGCATGACCTGATGACTGCGTACTTCAGGGCAAGCCGGCTGCACCTCCTTTCCTTTCCCCGTCTCACCATCAATCGAACGGACGAAAATGTGTGGCTCTCTCTACATGTTTGAACCTATTCAAAGATTTACAAATTATTGTTCTGATTTGCATTATAAACTAAATGAAATATTTTTTAAAAGCACAGAAATTTTATTTTTAAGGAAGTCGCATCGAATTGCGTTAGTCTACGCTCAATTCGTATTCATCACATCACACCACCAAACAATTACTTTGGACTCGTAACATTGTGGGTGTCATCTGATACCTCTGTTTCGTCATCATTGTTTGCATTTTTGTGTTTTTATGCTGAAGCCACAAGTACTTACCTTAAATTTCGTGGTCATCTTTCATACTTTTATGCATTTGCCAGTTATTATCAAATACCTGTACTTTACAACTACAGTAAAAGAAGCAAGGCATTTTACCTATTGCTATAATCACGTTAACTGCTTTCATAGGAAATGCCTTTCTCTTCGGAAAAACTATTCTGAACAATATTTAATTAGAGTTTGGTATTTTACTAAATTAAATCAACAATGTGAAACTTGAAGTCACTCCAAAAATTATTCTTGTTTATTGCTTTCAATGATATTTGGTGTGCAGCATAGTAAAAGGAGAAAAATTAATTTTGTTGAACGCAATTTCAACTATAGTGGTTGAGTTATGATTTGACTCTTAAACGCTTTGGCAAATGGTATTATAAATCCTGAATTTTAATAACTCTTTATTTGGAATGAAATTAACATGAAATTTCGACAATGCCGCACTGTTTCATGCCTTCTTCAAACCTTCATACAAATATTTATTCATGACGATTTTTGTTGGTGCGGTTTAAAATCTCCGGCATTTGCCAAAACATAAAAAAAAATATTATTTACCTTGCATGGTATGAAATGTGAGTTCAGATGAAAACCCGAAGACTACCAACACAGAAGTTGCCATGCATGTGTCATTGTACACTTATGATATTATCTTTATTGTGGCTCAAAACAAGAGATAGGCAGTGACGTTCCTCGAAAGTCCGTAGGTCATGAGTCAGTCTCTCATCCTTGCGTTGACGAATCACTTAAAAACAGTCATCATAATAAATTCACATCGTAGAAGTATTTATTTTGTGCTAGAATATTAATTCGGATTTTACGAAAATCCTTAAGGACTTATTATTGCAATAATTCCGCACACGGAAGGAGACGGCGGGACGCCCGCGCCAGAAAATAAAATAGCTAAAATAAACGTCGGATAGATTAAAATGTACTCGGCTTCTGACGGCAGGTTTTCCCCCTTCAGGGTTTTTTTCCTGAGCCGTACCTTGTGGTCTCTTTTCCGCGGCTTTGATGCGATGGAGAGACCATTTGGGGTGAATACCAGAATTCGAAAGATTAGAACGCGAAAGGATGTAGGTATTGTAATGGCTTAAAGGCCTTCGGCCTAGCCCCATAGGATCAAGAAAGCTAATTTGTCTGTAATAATTACCTATTAAATAAAAATAATAAAATAATAATTCCGCACTTTGTAAATCCCAGTTTTGAATTTGGAGAAAGCTCCTTCGTACTGGGATGGCCATGCCCTGAACTAAACGTGGGTCAACATTCAAATATTATCAACGAATAAAAAGACTTAGACTCATATGATTCAATTGCACAAATTATCAAGTTGGGAGTTCAATGGTACATAATTCCAAGCTTGTTTCTGGTCACGCGTGATACGGAATTGGAGAATTCAGAAGAGCTAAAGGTATCGTTTTGCATATTAGCACCCACCGAAAGGTCCCTCTGAAATTAAACCCAGGTTGAAGGGCCTAGGGCGAGGACACCGATTGAAATGTGAGTTGCAACGTAACACCGTGTATTGTGCATGCGCGCGTCAACCGGCTTTGATCACATAGTGGTTATCATGTCGGGATACTGATCCGTAGTTCAAACCCAAGTCAGGAGATTTTTGAGGAGCCAAAATTCGTAGGCATGTATGCGGACGGTTGTCGACACGTAAAACAGGTCCCAGAATGGCCGATCCTGCCATATTAAATCCATTAGTAATTTGACACCAATCAGAGTTTCGATTTGAATTACTGGATATTGTATATTGGCTTGCGCTATCTGGAATTCAGATTAAACGCCAAAATTGGCGCACTAGCGCCCTTAGGGAAATCAATGGCAAACTACCCTAGGTATACTTGCTCAGGATAAGTCTCACACGAAGGCGCCAGGAGCTTCTGTACAGTAGCCTTCGCACTAATAAGTGTGTGGCACTAAAAGAAGATACGCGCGCCTGCTGATTTCTTTACAGGGTAAATCACAAAGTTATGTATTCTAGTGCATAGTATTTACATGGTATAGACAGATAAAATATTTTAATGCTGGGGTAAAAACGAAGCCTTGACAGTAAATGGATCAATTTTGTTCCAATACGTACAAAATTACTTCTAAAATGTTTTCCACGTTTGATGGGTCGTGGATACCGAAAAATTGGTTTACGGCAATACATTCTTCTGACCCGTTCATCCATCCACCCGACCGTCCATGCGACCGTCCATGCGACCGTCCATCCAATTGTCCATCCGACCGTCCATGCGACCGTCCATCCAATTGTCCATCCGACCGTCCATGCGACCGTTCATCCAATTGTCCATCCGACCGTCCATGCGACCGTCCATCCAATTGTCCATCCTACCGTCCATCCGGCCGTCCATCGGACCGTCCATCGGACCGTCCATCGAACCGTCCATCGGACCGTCCATCGGACCGTCCATCGGACCGTCCATCGGACCGTCCATCGGACCGTCCATCGGACCGTCCATCGGACCGTCCATCCGACCGTCCATCCGACCGTCCATCCGACCGTCCATCCGTCAACGTAATAAAATTCCTTTCTCTGTTTCATCTAGTTAAACGAGCCAACGGGCCGCGAGTGTGTGCAGAGTGCTGGAGGAGCCGTGGGTGCGCGTGGGCTCGGGCGCGGGGGTTGGTCGAGGCGAGCGAGGCGGTTGCGTCAGAGCAGGCGGCGCCGCGGACGGACGGGGCGTCACTCCCGGAAATGCTTCATCGCGTTCGTTGAGGCTCCATTAGCCGGCCGGAGGCCTTCGACCAAGATTCCATCTTGCGCCGCGCTGTTTGCATTTGGCCGGCGGCCAGCGCAGCCGCCGCGCCGGGGCGATGACGGACCGGGATTATTAGCACAATGCCGATCCGCCCTCCGGCGCTCGCCCCGGACCACGCTCCAATCCAGACCGGGGGAGGTGGCTCAGGGCGTCAACTGATGTCACTGCTGAACCTTTGACCGGGAGGTCCTAGGGCTCCATTCCTCATGGTGTCAGAATTGTACACTAGCATGATAGCTAGGTCGAATTCTGTCGCTGTCTAGAGGAGAATTCTAGCGGCCGGCTGCTCTGATCGGTAGTT
The DNA here is from genome assembly GCA_017312745.1 of Gryllus bimaculatus. Classification (NCBI taxonomy): domain Eukaryota; kingdom Metazoa; phylum Arthropoda; class Insecta; order Orthoptera; family Gryllidae; genus Gryllus; species Gryllus bimaculatus. The sequence continues at coordinate 2,016,472 of BOPP01000035.1, forward strand.
TCCCGTCGTTTCTCCGATCAACACCAGGCGAATGCCAGAGCAGTACCCTAAGAAACGGGCCATGGACCATGTCTTATCCTCACCCCTTATTAACATATACACGCACTACACTACCACATATGCCGGGAGACCGGTCGGGAGCTTAGGGCATGTCCCGGCTGAGGCGATGCCCCGTTGCTGGGAGATACTGATTAAGGAAAACCTCGATACCCTACGATAGGTCGGCGCTGGATGTCGCCATACTGCGAGGGAAGACCACCGAGGAAAAACCGGCACTACACATACGGGACTAATAACCCTAGTAGTTGATGCGCCCGGAATCACTAACAATCAATCAATCAATCGCTCAAATTCAGGCACGTCAAATTGCGCCCGCGCGAGGTACTTGCCCACCAGGGGAGCCCCGCGATCCTACGGGCACGAGAACAACCCCTGACTCCGCACTAATTTCCCCTCAAAATCCCGAAAAAGTTTCATAGCTTCATACGAAAATTTGTTTGCCATATATTTTTCTTTAAAGTAACTGAGAACTGTATTATGTTTATATTCTTCAATACATTACTATTAGGTGTTTATTTTCTTACTAAATTCTCCCTTACGTAATCATCTTTGCTAAGTGACAGGAATATGTTTGAATGGTGAATTCTTTCCTTGTTTTCGTTCTGTGGTATCAAATCATAAAGTTATTTAGCAATAATGTGAAATAAATTTATAGTCTCTATAACTTAACAATTATAGCTCACGGACGGACAGTGCTTTTAACAGACATGCTCAGATGGAAAGTTCATGCTTTTATATCACTCCTAAATAAAAAGGATTACAAAATCAAGATACTCTTGATTCCATTTTTAAAACGTTACTCTCAATTGAGAATTTAAAATCTTACTGATGTATTATTTCATTTTCATGGGTATTTTTCTTTGCTTTTGCTCTCCAGTGACGTGCCGCCACTCCGGAGAAATTTGTACAACCCTTTCTTTAAATCTCGCGCCTATTTTTCGAGGCGCAGTGTCTTCGAGTTCTAGGGAGTTTGTTCCCTTGCCCGCAACTTTGGCATGCCTGCTCCAATCGCGTGCTATCGTTTCCCAGCAATCGTGCATTTTTACTTCCGCTCTGATAGCACATCGTAGCGCTGCCCCCGTTCCCTGCGTAATGCCTTCTCGCGAATCGCAACTGTGGAGAGCGCCACATTTAGGTGGTACGCTCGTGCCAGTCGCTATTCAAACACTAGGCCACTGATTGTATACATGAACGGAGCATTTAAATAATTATTTGTAAATAATTAAAAGAATAATTGCTCCAGAAAGACAATGTTTACTAATAAATTTAGCCACTCGCATGATTTTTCGTTTTCATGAGTTGTCGATACATAATACAGGATAGATATTGACTTCGACGCCCGTACTTGTCTTTCTTTCTGCGTTGAATATTAGTCCACATTGTTTACAATGAAAGTGAATGATCGTTAAATTGTCTGTAGTTGTGTGAGGTACAAAATTTTAAGTTAGGATGGTTTTATCTCGTACCCCAAGAGAAACAGTAATTACAATAGCATAATTTGTCGAGCACAACACCCAGACCGAGAGCCAACACTTCCAGTTGTGAGGAATTTCGCAGCAGGTTTTTTTTATCAATTACTCCTCAGAATGCCCGGTGAGGTATCGTACTATACGATATTTGTAATAAATACGATTTATATTTCTAATTAATTGTGGATTAATTGAATCTGGTAAGTTCTTTACCAATAAGTTTCTGTGGCTCCTTTAGGATGGGCGTATTTCCCTAGCGCGCGTTGGGCATGTTCAATCTTTCTACCTTCGCAGATCAATCGTTCCCGTGCCCACGCGAGAGCGCGGCGGCGACAAAAAAGTGTTTGTTATTTTATTACCTAATTAGAATGGAGAAATAAAGTAATCTATTACATCACTTACTAATTTGTGTTGAATCTTTAATAGGCCTATATGTTAACCCTTATACCTGAAACTTTTTGTTACCAGGGGAGCCGCGGGAAGTTTCGTTTGTGTCCAGTGAGCCGTGGACCTAAAAAAATTCAAAACCCCTGCTAAATGCAATGTCTCTCGACATGCCATCAAATCCAGTTCTCCTCAAATGCTAGGATTTGGACCCGTGTGTGTGCGTGGTAGCCCGTCCACCCAATGATGCTAGCGTGCACCGTTAATTTTTTTAAATATTTTTATTTAAAAATTAGTTTTTTCCGTTTTTTTTCTAAGAAATATTTATTTTAATATTACAAATTTATCAAGATATATTAAAGGTTAGTTTAACGAAACAATGGTAATGTTAATGTTTTTTAACATTTTCAGGTTTAATACGCGTAAACCATAGAGAGGAAAATTATAATAATGCGAGAATTTTATATATTCTTAAATATTATATATTATTTATAAATTTATGTTATATAAAATTTTGAGATAACTTTGAAATGTAAGGTAATGTCAGTATCTAAAAAAAAAGCGACATGTCAAGTCGAAAACACTAAAAATGTAATATGACCTTAGGTGAAGATCATAAACACATATTACCATCCCACCAACAATATTTCCCGCCTGAAAAAAAGATGAAGAAAACTGTGTTCCCAAGTCTCTCGCATAACGGGGTTTCTACTAAATTGTGCTATGGTTTCTCTTGTCCTGAAATTGAAATATAAATACAAGCATCTGTAGAGCCTTCTATTAGAAATGAGGTCACAGTCCGCTCTCAGCTGTTGCCGGGCTAACACGCGGTGACGGTTCGTGGCTATGAAGTTAGGAGAAGCAAGTATGAAGAAAAATAATTTACATTACTTTTAATTACAGAACTCAACTATCCTTTGTATACCAAATTAATCCTTTGTTCCTTCAAGTCTGCAAACATATATGATGTCTTAATAGAATGGCTGTTTTGTGATTAACTAGGGAAGTTCCTTCTGAATTACAATATTCCAAAAAGAAAAAAAGTATCTCTTGTGAAAATTCTTTCCTGAGATACGTTTTTAAGCGTTTCATACAGGAAAAGCTTCTTTCCATAGATACTGTAGTAGAGGAGATGGACAGAATGGGAACAAACAATTTGTAATTGTCCGTAAAAATATTCAGAACCTCATGAAATATTTCGTAAATATTTTCTGTAGAAATCTGACTTTGCTTTTCATCGGCATATGAAGTAGCATTTCCTATGCGGTGTGTTTTGGAGTAGATTGATCCGAAGACTTAGAAATCTGAAAAATGTTTCAGGTATTTAAGAGAAATAGAAGGAAATGATTTATAGTATTCATCAAAACTTGTGTTACATGCAAAGTAAACAAAACTAATTTTTTCGCGATTGCAAAATTTCTCATCCATTTTCATCAAATTGTAGTTCAAAATTTCATAAGTACAACGTTTTTTAAATCAGAATACATTTTTAAGAAAGGAAGATGTATTAGCTCGTGAAGTGCATATTGTAATCTCCTCTTCAAATATAGTAGAAACATTCTGTTCGTTCCTTATGGTTATTTTATACCACCAGTATCCTTACTTTTGATGTACATAAGTTTACATTCAATGAACTATTTTGTAAAATATAAAACAAAACAAAATAACAACAACAACAATAATAATAATAATAATAATAATAATAATAATAATAATAATAATAATAATAATGACTATTTATGTGGCGAGACTCGGGCCAACAGGCCCGCTCTTCCGCCTAATCACGTAATACACAAATTTATAGATAAAAATTGAACAGTACATTTAGTAAATACAATATAATACAACTTAAATATATCTTGCCCCTGGGCTTACCAATGCGAAAGAAAACAACGTCCCAGCATTTACATCGAGCGGCGGGGAAAACCAGGGAAAACAAAGGAAGTGTGCGTGATCTTCAACATTGAGCAACAAAAAGGATATCTGACAAACATAATGTCTTAAAACACCAGGCAGACATGTGAACTCAACGCTGTTCATATCCTACAGAAAGCTTCTAGCAAGTTCAATAGACTTACCGTCAGACTGTTCAGAGCAAACTGTGGTTTCGAAACCATCTTTCAATTTTTCTCAGACGTTCACATAATTACACGCAATAATTTCGAGTTGGAGCTCGAGCGGTAGTTGGCTTGCGTAATTCCGATGCAGAAGTAATTGCGTAGAACCTCTTCGCTGATTGATGGAAGAATGTAATGATTCCGGTAATGGAAGAAAAAATATATAGACACTTTCGTTTTGCTTTACAATTCTGTTGTAACACCAAATTTAGGTGATGTGCCAAACAGTACAAACACTGCGAGAGAAGCTTTCTCCTTAACTCATTTCTGAAGTCCATTTAAATGGCCAGACATCACTTTCGCACCATCATAACACTGACCTACTAATTTCTGCTCTTAGTCAAACGGTCCCAAGAGTATGTCCAACAAAGCAATCAACTTACATCATTGAAAACTAAATGATGCTTCACTACACTTCGTCAGCATTACCTGGAGCCAATTCATTTCGTACAAAATCATTGGACAGTGTAGTCTGAAATGCACTCGATTAATTCATTTGAAATATTTTTGATTCACTACTGAATACATCTTTATCTTCAAATACTGGTTTTGAATGTCTACGAAGCTATCTTACTTAAATAGAGTTCCACATCCATGTAGGAATTAACTGTAGGAAAAGTCTGTTTATTAGTATATTTTCATTGAACTGCACAGTATACTCTCATTTGACTCACAAGAAGTCGCGGACACGATAAGGCTTGTCTTTGATGAAAGTTACGAACATGATATTGAGACGTGTCATAGCCTGTCAGCAAGCGTTGATGTTTTGAGATTTAATTTATCTATGATGTAGGTGGTGTCATGTGCCTAGTAATGTGTGTCAACAGCGCACTGAGCTGTCAGAGTCGCTTATACGCTGCCGGTACCGTAGTGAGCGCAACCACGAAGAAGTCGGGCGATGTCACCGGGCCCCCGACGCTAAGGTCCCGCGGCGTCCGCGAGCGCATCCGGGCTCCGCTTCGCCAGGAGTTGCCCAACGCACGCGTCCGCGTGCGCGCGCGTGACTCGCGGCGGCGGCGGCGGCGGCGGATGAGCTCACCGCGCGCGGAGGAACGTGATGCCATCGAGCGGCGCACCCCCCACCCCACCCCACCCCCCGTCAGCTCAACCTGCCACGCCCACCACACCGCCACCAGCTCACCCAACCTTACCGATCCGCCCAGCCAACCACCTGCACCGCCCATCCGACCTCACGTGCCCGGACCCGCCGCCCCGCCCCCACGCCTGGCTCACTGCCCGCCAAACAACCTTACTGCTCGTTTAGTCAACACCACCTGCCCGCCCAGTCAACCTCACCCTGCCCACGCACCACGCGCCCCGCCAGATCACCCACCTCGCCCACCCAACCTCGCCCCCCAAAATATGGTTCGACTTGTGTATAAATAAAATCGATGTGCGGGAGAGAGAGTTTGTTATCACTAAATTATTTAATGCATTGAGATGATTACATTAACACTTAATGGTTGTTAGAGCAAGCACGGTCACAATAGCCGAAAGGACCCGGGATCGCGTCATGGAAAGCGAGCACGCTGATCAATGGTCTAAACCATGAAGGCCGATTAAATATAGCGAAAACGTGAAATTTCGACTTTAAAAAAATTATTTCTCTAGTGATTTTCTGGAAAGTGCAAGTACTCCATTACTAAATTCTGCTTTAAAATTGTATTGAAAATAAAAAAAAAAAGATTAATTTTACCATTACACAAATAAACGCCACTTAATGATGTTTAAAAATATTTACGAATAGAATTGCGATGCAGGAGTTAGAGATATCTAGGGTACTGGTCATGTATGAGTCATATAAATATATTCTAATGTAACTGAAATTAAAATTCAGTGGTTATTCATAAGAAATAGGAATTATATAACATCCAGAGGAAATAGAAATTATATAATATTTAAGGGAAATAGGCGATTTTTTTACTGAAAAACACATTGTCGGGGCCTGGAAACGAAAGTGTATAAATCTTGTTGATATATTCGTATAGTACATTAATTACTTCCTCTAACATGTTGTATATTCAGAATAGAATCCTCGTTTTGGGGGCCCTTGACACCGAAAAATTGAATAACGCTAAACGTCTTTAACCATCTCCGCCTAGGCATACTAATCTAGATGGTGTTGGCCTGACCAGTCTGTCTGGGGTCAGCGCTAGCGTTTAAAGCGTTCTTATGATTTTCTCCCAAATCAACATTCGCATTCGATCAAACATAATATTTTGATTTGGGGGGCGGGGTACTTTATATGAAGCCCCTGGGACATTGCCAAACCAGCTACAACACTACTAACTCTACTATACAATACCTACAACTAAAATATTAAAGATAGAGATTTTCCCCTCGATGAAATCTGTTCCTTAAAGATAAATTTTGAAATGAAATCATATACAAATTTTCGAAAATTTGAGTACTTTTTGCGTAATTTTGCCTGAATGTGCGGGGGAGATAGTACGTTTTGTTTTAGCACGACTAGTTTTTCTCAATAATGGCTCCAAATATTTTCTTTATTTTTATCCACGCCGTGCACTTTTCTAGTGTGTTAACTTGAAGGACCAGAGTTCGAATCAAGGGGGGGGGGGGGGTCTTCTGTGGGTTCATGTATTGTACTCGTAATAATGTTGCGTAGCCGTTAGAGATAATGCAAGGAAGTGCGTGCGTTTTTGTAGCTCCGCTAGTTATGGCATTCACCGCTCGGAGGGAGTGGCAGCAGCAGCGCCTTTGGCGGGTATGCGCTACTGCCGGGCCGTGCGTACAAGTATCTCCGTAGAGGCCAGCGACCTTCACGTTGCGCCAGCGGAGAAACTCCGTGACCTCATTCCGCGTGGGACGAAACTAGCCTCTGCGCCTCCATCGAAACAAGATTGGCGCGATTGCACTCGGAGGAAAATCAAACGCGTCGTGTTTGTTTTATCGAACTGTGAGACAGAGTGCGAACGGAGCATGAGCGGTTGAGGTCGCAACTATTCCCGCTGCAGAGGCCCTGGCCACGATGTCCCGGAGTTCGAGTTCCGACTGTGGATGTTTAGACATTAGCTATATACTAGATAGGTCGCATTCAGTCGCTTTCTGAAGAAAAATTCTACGGTTTGACTGTTTGACTGCCGTGATCGATAGTTTTGCGAGTGTTCTCCGGTTAGTCCAGGTGAATACTGGAACACTATTTTTTCTTGGGTGATCTGGGCTGTCCGGGTGACGCCGCGTCGAAGGCTGAGTTGCCGACGTTTCGACCATCCTGTCGTGGTCTTCCTCAGGGCTGGTATGAGAGGAAGACCACGACAGGATGGTCGAAACGTCGGCAACTCAGCCTTCGACGCGGCGTCACCCGGACAGCCCAGATCACCCACATGACTCTGGTCGCGGAAGCCTACGACTTCACTATTTTTTCTTGCTCATACTTACCTCCTTTCTCTAACAAACACACACACACACCACTCATTCAGTACCCTACAATACCCTTTTTACGAGCCCCGCAAGGGATAATGCCGTTATTCCCGTAAGTGTGGTGCATGTTTTCCTCTGGCGGTAGCGCTGACCTTCCCCCGCTGGTTGGCGAGATCCGGCGCCGACCTGCGTCGGTTTGTGCTGTTTTCCCCAACCAGGAATATCCCACCTTCGGTGCGCCGCCCCAGCCGGGACAAGGTCTAACTTTGCGACAGGTCTCCCCACATGTGTGGTGGTGAAGTGCAGGAAAGTGTGTTTGTAAGAGGGAGGGATATGACGAGGAAGGGGAAGGAAATATCAGAAAGGTGAATTCGATTTAGCCATGTGCCAAGTGTCAAAAATCCTTCCACCGTCGGTTCCGAGTCTAGGACCTCCGGGTCAGAGGCACTGCAATAACATCAGTTGATGCCCTGAGCCACCTAAGCCTGTCACACGCGTTGGAAAGCATAGAAAGCCACAGATACGAAGGATGTGTTACTTTAGTTTTGTGCCGAAGTCACTCGCATCTATGAATAACTTTACCAGGAAGAATTGTCTTAATGGGGCGCCAACATATAAGGAGTGAATTGCGAAAGTGCTAGAATTTAAAGGAATATTTTCATTATAATGGGCGCTTCGAGCAAGTCCGGCTACCGCGATGCTTGCTCCAATGGCTGTGGCAGATGGAGAGGGAGATCCCGCCAGCTGACGTGTATGTCGGCGCCGAATCACGTTCGGGAGAAATACCGCCACCTCACGGAATAAGACGTGCACAAACACGCGCGGGGCTAATGACTAGATCCCCGATGTTTATGGCCTAAAATGGCGGAAATACGGTCATAAATATCACTTGAATGTTTTGGGGTTGCATTTTCTAAACTCAAAATCTTTCCGCTATTTAAATAACCATTATCTTAAAAATATTCCTTTAAATTCTGGCATTTTCGCAATTCACCCCTTATCTTTTGGTGCCTCATTAAGACAATTCTTCCTGCTAAAGTTATTCGTAGATGAGAGTGACCTCGGCACAAAACTAAAGTAACACATCCTTCGTATCTGTGGCTTTCTACGCTTTTTTCCCCTCCTTCTATATAGCTTACTCTCCCAATTCGCATGCAGATACATTGATAAGAATGACAGAAAACAATTAAATACAATACAAACAAAAAGATAACAATATGACAAAGTATAATATTTCATTGGAAAATCTGACCATAATTAACGAAAAATGACCCAAGATTTTAAAAAAGCCAAAACATAACAGTTGTACTTTATATGTGAAAATTGCATATTTTTATTTATTGTAGGTAAAATCGTGATCAATTATCACTTTTCATGGAAATAAAACAAAGGAAAAAAATATGACTTGTCATTAACATCCGCGTCCGTTCTAATGTCCATAGTAGTTGACGTGCCAGTAAACTGCAATGAAACAACATGTACATCCATAAATGGATAGACCATTGGCGATTTTATGTGGGCAACATTTACTTGTGTATGTGAACATATCTCTAATGCTCGAATTGCTCAATCTGAGCTGTGCTCACCAGAATGTCAGGTCATGAAACGGCTCCTGCCAGGAGTCGAACCTGCGTCGCATGCGCTCGCGGAGGGAAATCCATCACAACTCGGATGGCTCTGTGCCTCTGCGAGAGATCATGTTTCTTGCCAAATGTTGAGTTGCGTAGTTGGAGGAAGTGACCCAATGGCTGTTCCAGGTGATTCGCCACTTTTCTTCATTTCAGAATTTTTTCTAATCGATAACCGGTTACCATTTGCGTGCAGATAGGACACATATTGTACCACACACTAGACATTAACACACTTTGCGTGCCACTACGATCTGGGTTCAGCAGAACGCGACAATACATGAGGGACAAGGGACAAACAAGCATGCCCTACGCGGGACTCGAAACCGCGACCCTTCGGACCGAGACGCTGAGTCTGCCCACGCTCTGGCCATCTCGGCCATCCAGGTCGGCTATTGGGCATTTCGTCCATCCATATTAATTCTGCCCAATTTCGCCGAATGCGTCTCGCAACAAATGGAAAGAAACCCGTATTTCGCAGTGGGAGCCGCGGCTGCTGCGGCGCACGTGTGGAGGGCTGCGGGGCGGGGGCAGCGGTGTCGCCTTTCAGGATGTCCTGCAGATCTCGCCCGACGATGCATCTGGTGCTGCGCGAATGCGGAGACCGTTTGAACGCCTTTGTAGATTCAACAATCGGATCGGCCATCACTCAAACTTAGAACGAAGGCGTTCGACGAAAAAAAAAACTCATGTAAATACTTGTCCTCTTAATGACAGGCGTAGCTACGGTGTGGTAGACATGGCACGTGCCATGGGCGCCGCTCTCAAGGGGGCGCTATTTAGAGTACACCCGCTAAAACAACAAGAACCATAATTTAAAGTATCGTGACAAGGGCGCAAATTCTATGATTGCCGTGGGCGTCTGAATACCTAGATAGGCCTCTTCTCTTAATATCGACACATCCCTTGTAAAGCGGCAGAATTTCGGTGGCGCGCGAATGCGTTGCTGTTCAAAGTACGAGTAATCTATTGTCAACTTTAGTATTCACTCGCCTTTGGATTGTCTTGCAATTTCGAAGGATTTATAATTGCAGTTTATGAAGATATTCTTTTCACGTATCTTCAATATAAAGAAGAGAATTGACGTCCGCAGTTCTTTCGTGTCATTGGATATTCATCCTATAACTTTATATGTAAAATTAAAATTATCAATAACATTTCTATGCACTACAAGTGTTTGTAAAATTAATTATTTTTTGTATTCTGAAAACTTATATTCGAAATGTCACTTTCGAAAAAAAGAAAATAGGAACCATTTCTTTCGTAAAACCTCTGATTGGAAAACTTAAATTCGGGAAATTGATAGGTAATCGCAGATCGAGTGATTTTTGCCAGTTTGTGACTATTACAATGCTTTTTTAAGGCAACTGTGCTTGCGTTGTCCGCCCGATTGAGCGAGCGTGTGTGTGCGTGTGTTGCAGAGGCGGGGACGGCGGCGGCGGCGGAGGAAGAGGAGGCGGCGGCTCTGCGCGGTGCCCTGCGGTGGCTACGGCAGCGCCGCGATCCGCGCGACGGCGCCTGGGGGAACCACACGGCGGCGGCGGTGCTCGCGCTGCAGCTGGCGGCCGCCGCCCCCCCACAGGTACAGGCAGTCCCAGCGCCAACCTCCCCCCCCCCCTTTTAGCCGCGATGGCGAGCTGCCTTGACCCTTGACCAGAGCTGCCGTAACCCTCGACGTCAAGTCCCTTAGTCCCTTGTTCCAGGGTTGCCGGAGTGGGCAGAATTGCACTTTTGGGGCTGGAAAACTTCTCTCTCTTGCGGGACCCAAATTCACTTCGCTAAATACTCCTAATATGCAGAAATGAATTAAAAGATGTGCGGTTTCGGCTGCTTTTCAGATTACGACAAAATTTTTTAAAAAAAGGAAAGAAAAACATGACCTTGACAGTGACTTTTAGTTTTTTTTAGCTTTCTTAAAAATTGTATACATGATTTTTCATTACTTATTTGTTAATTCGTTCTAATTTACTTTGAAAAGTGAGTGATGTTAGTTTTTAGATCTCTAGTATAGAGTGTGTAATAAAAGTCATGGTATTTCGGTCGTAAGACCAGAGTATATAATATCACATTGGAAGTTGATATTAATTTTTAGAACACGCCATTTACAATTAGTCATCTTTTCGAAGTACGGTGTCACAGCCGGCATTTTCCGTTTTGGAATAGGGCATGCCTATGGAAGCATTTCTGTGATAATTTTCTTAAGCGCAGATACTTAAGAGGAGCAAGGAGAGTGAAAATGGGAAAGTAGGGTTAAGTATTTGAAACATTAAAATAAAAAATGGGAACAAAAGGATGATTTTAAAGGTAAGTCGATACTGAATGATTCTAACCTTGCTCTCTAATATTAAAATATAAGTAATTTATTATTACAAAAATTATAAGTTTTTACTAAATTATTAATTACAATTTTCCCAAAATAATTAAACTAATCTAGCATTTCATAGATCACTACCTCAACAAAACTTAAAAAACAAAATACTTACTGGTATTCAGAATACATGTCTGTGACTAATCCATTTTTTTATTTGTTTATTTTGATGGTCAGTTTAATTTCAAATTGTTTAGAAACAGTTAGACAGCAGAAATATTTTACTTTGAAATTAAATTTGTGCATTGATTTTCACTGTTTAATATTAAGCAATGTGATGTCACGTCACGCACACGTATTTTATGCGGGTTTCCTGTGTAGAGACCTACTGACACCTGATGAGTGTGATTTCTAGGATGTGTGTTGTAATTATAAGGAACACTTTTGTTTTGAGGAAACCTAGGTCCGTTAATATATACGCAAAGAAATAGTAAGATTCCAATCTCGATGAAGAGAGGTTTGCCGGAATCATGTGGATGACATTTGCTTAACGCGATTTGTCCTCGTGATAAAGTGTACAAGAGGTGTAGAAAAGAGATAACATTATCACAATATTTCGTAGTACTTTATTTCCTTTTGGAATAACAACACAGTACTGAGACAGACGCGAATGTAGGGGGGCCTTACGCTCCTGGCAAGTACGCCGTCGTTTGTTAAGAGTAATTTGCAAAATGTTACGAGAAAGGTCCCCCATCAGTATAGTTATGAATGTTCTTGTCAAACCTTCATTTGACAAACTTCCGCAAGACCATATACTGGCGTTGGCTTTGGCTCTTATTTTCAGTTGCAATGTTCAATTGCATATTTTAGCAGTACTTAATCCTGATGCGTACCTCAATAAGGGACGTAACTGAATTTTCTCTACTTAGGAACGTTTATATATCCTATTTTCTGACATACATTTGTGGGCATGTACATTTTTTAATATTTTTCAAAAACTTCAAAACACTTGATAAATTGCACCAAACAGTCAATTATCACAATTCTCCATTATAATATTATTTTTATGACAGAAATCAATATTACTCACTATTTATTTTTCTCTATTGAATAAAGATGAAGTATTAATCGCGCAACTGCTCTTGACCGATGACCTTGCTTCCCCCTCTCTGGCAGAATCAACAGTTGAAGGCAAAAGCTCTCAGCGAGCCCCGATGACATTCCAAACACATCTTCCCTGGCGCGAATTAAAAAAAAACTCTTTTATGTTAAAGGCGAGAACTTCTGTCCGTGATTTTCTCCATAAAATCTAAAGATATGACCGAAACAGGTGCATATCCATCACAGGAGATACCTCGAACTCCTGAGAAAGTTATAACTTAAACTATTGAGAAAGTTGCGAAGGCATGTTTAATTCTCCAGAAATTGGCATTGCTTCATAAAATCTGGTGGCCGATTTCGAAACTAATACCCCCACTCTAGCTGCATTTCTTCAATCCATCGGCCAAGAAAAGTTACGAGAGTAATACAGTAGAACCCCGCTAATCCGAACCCCCCAAATCCGAAATTTCGGATTATCCGAACAAAATTCGGGATGGATGAAAAAGAAACAAAATAAATAAAACGCTCATTTGTTGTGTAAAGAAAGGCTTTTATAATTACTGTAGAACTGAGCAACTAATAATTGGAACAAAAGTTGTCGAAATGAAACGGGTATTGCACTGATAACTACGGAGCTTACCCAATAGGTAATTTTCTTTTGCCGTAAGGAACTGAATCTGCTTAATGATGCGATGTGATGATATGTTACGTTGTCATTTTCTCTCTCGCTACGTTGCATTGTCTAATAATCCTATAGATGTATGTGTACGGTACATTTTTTCGGATAATCCGAACATTTCGGACTCCGAACAGACCCAATTAGTTCGAATGACGAGACTTCTACTTTAGTAACTCGTTGCAAACGCGCCTTCAGGTTGAGCCTGCGGCGCCATCTGGCAACAGGAGCAGAGGCGCGCAGCGCTGGGCGTCGCCGGCGAACCCCGAGGGGCTGCTGTCGGTGAAGCAGATGGAGCTGGAGCTGGTGCTGCACCTCTGGAGGTACCTCCGCTCCCTGCACTTCTTTTGTTTCTCCAAAGAGCATGCTGCGGAGACCTGGAATGCATTGCTCAGCCAAAAATGCTCATTTACATCGTTGTGAACATATTTCCTGGCAACATTAATTTTTGAAAAATGTTCTATTTTGATGTTGAAATGTGCATTGTACTTATGAATTGTTAAAATGACTTAATTTTTTTGAGAATAGAAAAAGAAAAAGGTGATGACTGAAAATAAAAAAGCAATCCAAAGAGCAGTGGTCTTCTCCAGAACTTCCCCAAATTGGCTCATATATTGTTTGCTTTGTTTCCATAGCACGTTGTTTTTGTTTTTTATTGAAGTACCTCCTCGTGTTTTAATGAAATATCTTTTTGCTACTGTCACTACTTTTGTAAAATGTGTATTAACCCTATTCCCCCTACTTTCATCCCACTTCTTATCTCCTTTACTTTCGTCTTGGACTGCTGTCTTTCGAATTTGATTTGAGCTTCCATTAATTTCTTTCTTAAATATGCTTTATATTTTTCCAATTCCTTCCGTATTTGAATGTCTAATGGTCTAATAAGTTGAATCTTACTTTAATGTGCATTTTTTCTTCGTATCTCCCAGTTTGCTCAAATGTTATTTATTTGTTTTATCTGACTGCTTTGTAGGAAAAGTTAATGATGTTGTGAAACTATGACGAATACCTATTATTTAATAATTTACTTTAAAACATTGAATTTTATTTTAAATAGCTATCTTTCAATTTAAATGCACTTTTTTGAGCTTTATTAGATGTTTTAATATGGAATAAAGTTCTTTATAAATAGTAAAAGAAAATTAATTAGCTTAAAAAGGCATACATTTGTGTGTGTGTGTGTGTGCGTGTGTGTGTGTGTAAAATGAAGCGTATTTTGAATAACTGTTCATCTCTTCCTAGTCTTTCTTTCCAGATACTCTGAAACATCAGTTAGTTCCCCTCTAATAAATTTTTCTTCGCGTATAAAATGCGTCTGATAAGAACTTCATTTCATGGAATGTTTTTCATTTCTAAAAAAATATTTTTGTGGGTCAGTGAGAGAAAGTAATAAGCCACAATTAATAGTCGAGTGTATTGCCGTGATGTTCTGTAAGTAACCCTATCCTTTGCAGTGTTACAGGTTTCAGTTTTCTCACAAGATGGCATTGTATAACACTGGATTGAGTTCATTGAATCTCCAATAATTTACACGTGTTTGCCATCATTTCACGAGATATAGCTCAAAATTCCATTAATGTGGCATTCGCTATTTTCTCACCAACTCCTTAATTTTCAGAATATTTGTAGGTTTTAGTAGAGTCATGCAGACAGTATAATATAGGCAAAAGGCATTTAGTTTTCCTCACCTTGTGTAACATATTAATATTTATATCCATAACATATTCTATAAAAACAATTCTAATGATATGTTAGGCCGTGTGATTTACATTTTATTGCCTTATTATATTTTCTGTTATTTTAACACCTAATAAACTATTACTCACGGGGTTGTACTAGGTAGATATGATTTTGAATTGAAGTATTAATAGAAATATGTATTTTTAGAAAGAAAATGAGAAAGTAACTGGTAAGCAATAACATTAAAAAGAGTTAGGATTCATAACTATAATTTTTGTGGCAAAATAAGAGTGGAAAACAACATAATTAAGGCTTATCAGCACAACATTGGCTAATCCTCTTAGTCTGGGGATAAACAATGATGTTCTTGGCACTTGAACGTGATCGTTTTTGGATGCTATTTCCAGTATCAAGTCATGAACTTTATAAAACATAATGAAAGTACATAGAATTAAATAATTACTTAATAAAGGGTATCAAATTACTTACGACTTATGGAAGTTAATTTTAGGACATCAGCGATGCACAAACTTTATTCATATATTTCAGTGAATGCAAAGATAAATTTCATGACAAATTATTTTACAGAAATAGTTCTTTCTCTTTTGTACATTACTCAATGTCAGTGGCGACTGGTGCCTCCACTATCTGGGGGTTGCAGTTCAATCAAATTTAGAAAATGTAATTTTCAAACTTCAGAACACCAATACGTAATAAAAACGTAAGCAATTATGTAATATAATACAAAAGTAAGTTTAATAAAAGAATGTATCCAAACATTACTTGCATACTTTTGTGCATAGTGTACCTGTCAGATTGTTCACCTATCGCGCAATGATTTCCTCGAAAGGCACTCAATTTTTTTTTGGTATTATTTCTGCATTGAGACAGTTATTGTCGGTAATATAATTTATGTAAAACAAAAACGGACCATGTTTCGAAAATATGGTGGTCGCAATCCAGCAAGTCGGAAGACATGCTACGGTGGTTCGCCTGCCAGATCACCAGACCTTACCTCCCCTGATTTTTATTTGACGGTTCACTTGAAGGGACACGCGAGAACATGACTGAGAGAATCACCGCTGCATGTCGTGAGATTCCGCCCCAAAAACTTTTCAGTTACGTTCAGTATTTCCAAGTGCGGATAAATAAATGCATCGAAGTGGGTGTCCAAGTTTTTGAGCACTTGTTGAAATGATTATTTAAATCAAGCAACTCGGCGGTGAGAGGCGAGGGGACTCACCTGAAACAAGCAGCCCGTTGGTGATTACAAGCACCCCCGATGTTGTAGCAATTTGAAATTTGATCCATTTAAAATTTAAAAGTTATCCCCCCCCCCGTTCTCTATCAGAGGTCGGGGCTGCTCACTCTTATCAGTACTAGATACGATTCTTGAAAACACACATCACCGAATGGTTGAGCCGCAATAAGCACTCAAAACTTGGTTTGAAATAATGCATTCTAGGCAAAAATTCGCATTGCAGAAACACTAGAGAAACGTGTAAATTATTTATTATTTACAAAAGAAATAAAAATATTTGTTCAAAAAGAAAATTAACCGAGAAATGAAAAAGCAGTCGAAATGTGTTAATTTAGTGCTTTTTTTATTTGAATTATTTTTTCTTTCTGAACGAATATATTAATTTCTTTTATAAATAATAAAAAATTTATATGTTTTTGGAGTGTTTGCTTCT
>BOPP01000035.1:2032993-2046133 GCA_017312745.1 Gryllus bimaculatus
TATATATAT
Organism: Gryllus bimaculatus; assembly: GCA_017312745.1. Taxonomy (NCBI): domain Eukaryota; kingdom Metazoa; phylum Arthropoda; class Insecta; order Orthoptera; family Gryllidae; genus Gryllus; species Gryllus bimaculatus. The sequence goes on from BOPP01000035.1 coordinate 2,033,003, forward strand.
ATATATATATATATATATATATTACATATATCGAAAGAGAGCAAAGAGCATACTCTCTCTCTCGATAAACTATAAATAGTTGACATAAAGATGAATAAAAGTTTTTCAAGAAAAGAAATAAAATAATTAAAAAGGAAATTTAATAAAGCGTGAGATTACCAGCATTTGAAAAACTAGATATTTTCGTTCCAGAGTTATAGAAAACTTATTTGGAACAGTAAACGAAATGCAGATTTGATTTTTCGGCATTGATAACAAAATAGTAATTCACCCTCTTACCACTGCAAGAGGTCAACAAAACGCATAGTGAAGCTACAGAGTAAAACAGTAAAAGAGCGTGACATGGTGCCAGGTTTACCAGATAGAGGGATTGTGTCCCAAAATGGGGGTTTGTTTCGTTGTGGGAAAAGAATGGTGAACAAAACTGGATGGTAAATGTTTGAAGATTTTTTGGGGAAATTATTCTCATCCGGAGTCGAGATAGAAATATTTCAATTATTATGAATTAAAAAGAAACAATAGACAATTTTATATATCAAAAAGGCTTCGAGCAGCCTTGTAGACGATGATTGGCTGATTTGAATTTAATGGAACAGCCAATGGAATCGTCAGGCACAGCTCATGTCGTTTGTCCATATTTGGAAGAATATTTTTTCGTTTATAAGTTGGGGAATTTTGTTTCATTGGAGAGATTATTTGGTGACATTCTTTGGTAGTGGTGGGGAAAGAGCTCGCAACCCCACATGGTGCACTACCTAGGGGTGCATGAGACGTCGGGGAGAGCTCTGGTGGGGCGATTTTTGATTTCAAAATGATTTCGTAGACTTTGATTTTGCTTCACTCTATTGAATATTGAATGATATTAAATGGAAAATATGTATTCCTAATATATTATAAGACTTTTCGATTATCTGGGGGTTGCCCAACCGTGCTATCCAAGAACAAGCCGCCACTGATCAAAGTATTAATATAAGAATGGTACTTCAATATCACGAAATTGTTCATTAGTTACTAATGAGAACTTTAGATAACTTTAGAGAAACTTGAAGAAGTTTCTTGCATTTACTTCCCGGAAATTTATTGCAATAATTACTTTTGTCACTGTGAAGTTTGGTTTGGTAAACGTTTAATAATTATTAATTACTTGACAATATGCCTCCAAGTAGTGTATAGGGGGGGTAATTGATAGGATTTTGTTACAATACAGAATTAGAATTAGAAATTAGAATGTGATGATGTTCCAAGAATAATTTGTGACGTGAAATTGATCTATTCTGTTGAATGCCTAGTGTGCCTCTGTCGACAAGTACGTTTGGTAAAAAGAAAAACGTAAGTGACAGAATTAATGCATTTCACTATAATTCATCAAATTAATGACAAGGGTTCCGTGCTTGCCTCCTTCAGCGTTCTTCCACTTTCCCTCTCTTCCTCAGATCCCTTCCTCTTGGTTTTCTCCTGCTTCAAGTTTCGCCTTGTAAAAGAACACTTGACCTTTGGGCAGATGTGCAAGTCGCAGGAACCAAGGCGCGAGAAACATGTCAAATAAATTAAAATGTTCTTTCAACTAACAAGAAAATTAATTGAACATATTACAAAAACATTTTTAATTGTCTCGCTTGTTTGTTTTTTTTTAATTTGTTTCATTAAATATAAAAGGATATTGTAATATGTTTAACCCAGCCTAAATTATTATTATTATTGTTATTATTATTACTATTTTTATCATCATCATCATCTTCGGATACACATTAAATCGTTTGGTTCTCAAGAGGCACGTCCAAGAAAAGTAGCATCCCCTTCATAAAAAGTAGTTTTTAATACTATAGTCCTCGACTCTGAATTAATTTAAGAATTTATTAAAATTTAAAAAGCCAGGCTAGATACTTTTCAAATATCACAGCCTCATCCACAGCTAAATGTTAAATTTTTTAATGTATTGAAAGTTTTTTTTTTATTTTACTTAGGTAAATTTTATATACCCAAAGTTCTTGGCTTTATAAATGTTTTTACCCAAATATACTCGCTAGGCCGACATTGTGCTGACAAGCCTCCATTATTTGCATTCTACTTTGTCTTAATAATGTGTTCAAAATAGATTAAAAATGTGTAATTAAAATTTATAATATTGGTTTATGAAAAAATGACAATATCTCCACTTGCATCAAGTTTTTGCTCGCACATGATTCTGTAAACGTAGCCCAGGTGCTCCTATTGCCTGCTCCCACATACAAAATCTCCTGCGCGCTTGATGGAGTCTTTCATGTGAGGGCAAGCAAGGGGTCCCTTATGGGGAAAGTTGTATTCCAAAAACTCCAGCACCAAGGAATTGCTTCGTTGCTTGACAGATGGAAAAACGCTCTACTACGTGTGGAGAGTGCGGCCAACTCCAGGTAAACCTCTTAGCTCTGGTGCGCTCTGATGTTCCATAAATTATGTTGCATGAACCGAAATCCGTATTAGTCTGAAATGATATATCATTCATTCAAACAATAGTTTGCTGACTGCATAACATTCAAATAGTAGTTTGCTATACTAGTGTGTAGCATTATCTTTCAGACATACTAGTGCCCTGTCCTGCAATGGTGAGCAGTGACGAATAACAATTGCAATTTTTGTAAATATGTTTAAGCACTGTGCTAAAGATTTTGTTCTCTGAAAATTTAATATTCTTTAAATTAATTCATATTTTTCTTATATAATTGTATACTGTGTTTTATGAGATTTCACAGTGCATTACAAAGATATTGTTGTACTGCAAAAGTTTCATGAACTATTGGAAATAATCCAGCATTATATTATTTACACAGGGTCTCTAAATTGTTTTGTTTAAAGTTACCAATAGGTCAAGTTAAGAGAGGACTAGATTACTAGGCCATCCTTAACTGTGCAAAACTTCGCAAAGCCATTTCAAAAGGTTTTGATAAGTTAGGTTTGTAATAGTTTTATTTAAGAACATTTCTCAAATTATGTTAGGCACGCAATTTTCGAAGCTCACCATTGTTTACTTCTGTTGGCTTGTTGTCGACTTTAGAATTTCCTTTTACCACTTTCAAACACGTTTGTTGTAGCTGAAATTTAGAAACACATACATTTCGTGATATTCTCACTAAGTAAAAGAGCTATAATTTGTGAATACTAAATTGATAAACACCAATAATATAAGAATCATTTTTACTGAAAACAATTATATTTTTCTTGTAAGTAATTTATGGAATATCCTCTTTAGATAATGCAGATAGTAGATGATATGTATTTGTAATTTTAGTACTTTTTGTTTGAGTGAACTGTGTCTTTTTATTTTGTGCAGACACCATGAAGCTCCAATTACAAGTGGAAAACTTGCTCAATACACTCTTGCTCTGAATGCTGTTTGCAAGGATCCCAAGAAGTTTTATGGACATGATTTGATTAGTAAGTTTTTAAATGTAATATTGACAGTATATCAAGGCACCAATGTTAAAAGATAAATAAATTAGTTTTTACTACTATTTTGTAATGTTACATTACTTGTTTATTTAGAAATTAGCATTGACAAATAAAAGAGTGTATTTAATTACAGATGATACAAAACAAAGCAAAACCAATACAAAAAAATTATCAACAAAATAATATATTTTATGAATGTATTAATACAAATAGAGCTAGTACCATTTCACAATCTTGCATATTGACTATCACATAAGCGGGTCTACCAATGTCCATGTACAATCATCTACCAAAAATATTCCATGGAAGAGTTGCAACATCCAGTTAGGTGCATTATTTTTTTCCCCTTTAATGTACTTTTGGCTGTGGATAATAGCCTTTTCTGTCAATTGACATGATTATTGTGGACACAAGTTTTCTATTGATTGTTTGTATTATTATGGAATAATCTTTAGTGGAGCCATCGCTTGGTTGCACTGGGCTACTGATAGGATTTTTGTTGATCTGTGTGTAAATCTTAATGGAAAAAATTAAAGAATATACAGGTAGCCTGTAACAACTTTAATTCTATAGTCGTCGAGTGTATTTTGATGTCTACCACTTTTAGGGCCCAATTATTTCGTTACACATTTCCGACTTGGCGACGAGGCTACTGGCTTTTGCCTCCGCAACTCTTTAAATAACCTAAACCTGGCCAAATTTAGGAGTTGAAATATGTCTGCAAAATGGCAAGACAGAACCCTGATGTTTCGTTAAATGAAATGTACTAATATTTATATAAGGAAGAACTAAATACTACAGTACCGGCAGCGTATAAGCAACTCTGACCGTTCAATGTCTTACTGCGCACATGGCACCACATACATCATAGGTAAATGAAATATCTAAACATTAACACTTTCTGACAGGCACTGACACGACTTGATATCACGTTCATAAATTTCGCCAAAGCCGAAGCTTATTGACTCCGCGAATTCGTGCGAGTCAGATGAGCGGCCACACTGAACCCTGGCTGTGAGAAAGTAAGCAAATCCTCGCAAGCTGATTGCTTCAGATCAAGTCACATGATTTACCACAGCACGTGGCGAGAGAACTGCCAGAGTCGCTTATACGCTGCCGGTACTGTTATTAGTAATATTTGACCAATATGTATATTCTTTTTAAGCGGAAGCGCCCATGCATCGCCATTTTAAATTATTATTATTATTATTTTCTCAGATATGCTGCAGCATCATGAAGCAGATTTAGATTATGAATTCGCATTTTCATCGTTAGCTGTGTGCAGCTCTGGTACACATGTTCGCAAACGACAGATTCGACGTCTCTTAGACATTGCTGACCGTGTTAATGATCACAATGTCGGTAAGTAACAATAAGTTTGCTAATTTACCTTATGTTATGTTGTAAATATTAAAAATGATTAAATGTTTCCCTTTGATGGAAAAACGTCGTTCTTTGTTTGCATAAAATACACAGAGCAATTTCTCGGAAAATTTAGAGTTGGTCAAATGTTTAGAAATACAAGAGATTTCACTATTAATGTTAGTACAATATGTAATGTATATACAATTATTCTGTTTCGAGAGCAGAGAGAGGGAGAATGTTAATATTTGATTCAATTGCCAAAGCAAACCGTAATGTAGAAACTAATGCATCTCCTACAGTTGATAAACATAATTATGTTAGTATTATAATACTAGTGCGATATAGTGGTAAATCAATTATAATAACAAAAATTAACTAACAAAGATGAGTGTGATTAAATATTGTTAAAGTTGATTGTTCCCTTATGAACTCTCTTCTTCTTTGTCAACTTAACCAATACTTTAAAATTACTTAAATTTAATTATCCTTGTGTGATATAAAACCTTAGATGAGTTGCATATACCACTTCTTATTAAGTTTCCCAACTGATTCCAGAAGTTCATCAGGGAAGGGCTCTAGAACTGTTGCAGGTAAAAATGTCCAGTACCTAATGTCAAGATTAGCGACGAAATAATTTCGTACGTCTATTCACTGTGTACCGTTTTCAACTTTTAATGTTGTTTCTTCTTATTGGACTATGTAATGTTTCTTCATTTATCTCCAGGGATGCGCACCTTCATGTTTCAAAGAAAGACACACATTCTGCCACTGTTTCTACAAATGCTATATTGTTCTAATTGAAATTTTACTCCTTTTCTTCTACTTTTCTATAACAATGTCCCATGCTACCTCAAGAGTTAGGATCAAGACGAAGACTAAATTTCCAGATACAGTTTTGGCAAACAAAAACATGAAAATTTATTTCCATTTAATCATTATTTAATGTACCTATTTTAATTCTCTTAAATTCTTAAATCATTCCGGGTACTTTTACCAATTAATATTGAAAAACATTCATTTAAACAATAAAAACATAAAATAAACTACCCTTGTAGACGTAAACAAAATATGAACATTTTAAAAATACAGTTTCTCTTGAATTACTGTATCATATACTTAAATAGAGTAATAAGAATGTAATGCCAAACTGCGGAAAATGGTTTTCGAGAATCGAGATTTTAGCAGAAATAAGTTTTGGCATCACCTGATACAGATTTTTTTACAAACCGTCGTCTGTGAACTTCTCTAACGCTTGAACTATTAGTAGAAACTTGGTCAATTTAAACAACCTCCGATACTTCTGTATTGTCTGGAGGCTCAGAGAATCTGAAAGGATTTTGTTTTGAATTAGGGAGTGCTTTACATGATGAATAATGTCCGAAATTCAAATACATTCCCTTTCGGACTCCAGCCAGATCTTTCGCCTTCCTACTTGCACTTCCGTTCGATTGGTAAACAGTTTTGGGGAAAATCGTTGGAAAACGGGTTGGTAGAAGCGTACGTGCATCATATGTAGAATAAATCCTGGAGAATATCGTTAAGGTCGTTTAAAACCTGTTCTTTTTGTATCCGGTCTCGGCTGGCAATCTGACCGCTCCTATCTCCGGAACTTCCATTTCCCAACTGCACAAGAAGCAGCACTCCCTTGTGGTCGCTAATCCCAGACACGACGCTGTGGCCGAGCGCGAGCTCCTGCGGCCGCACCAGGAACACGTCGAGGACCGCGTCGCCCCGCGTGGGCGCGTCCACCACCTGCGTGAGGCCGTTGGCCCACACGAGCTGGTTGACCAGCGCCTGCACGGCGCTGCGCGACTGCGCGTTGCCCTCCCACGACACCTCGGGCAGGTTCAGGTCCCCTCCCACGACCACCCTCCCGCCGCGTTGGGTCAACTCCACCAGCTTCTGCACGAAGGCGAAATTCTCTTTCGGAGAGCGGTACGCAGCGATCACACTTATGCTGTTGCCGGCGGTTTTGGCTCTTAATTTTACGCTTAGGATTTCGAAATTTCGATCCGCAGAAACCTCTGAAACACGCAAGTTCTTATGTATGCAAATAAAGATCCCTCCCCCTGTCCCGTAATTGCGATCGCGTCTGTGAGTGACAAAATCTGAGTGAAAAATGGTCGAGGTATGAACGTCTTCCGTTAACCACGATTCTGTTCCTATTATAACATCCGGCCTGTGAACTTCGATTAATTTGTCTAAATCTTCGACTTTTGTTTTGATACTTCTACAGTTCACCTGCAATAGTCTGAGAGTACCCCTACCTAAGCATGTAAATTTTTCCACTCGACTGTCAATCTTTGCTTTTGCCGAGGTCCCGTACCACAGGTTTTCTGCCGAACTGCTCCCTCCCGCGTTCTGTCCCCTAGCCACCGACTTCCCTCGCGACATCTTCTGCACCGGCATTGCCATCTCGTCCCACGCGAACAACCTGTTCCCCGCCACCGTCTGTATCTGTTCCTCCATCTGGGCCCGAGCGGCTTTTTTTCCTCGCGACACGTTCTGCACCGGCATTGGGAAATAATCCAGGCTTACATTATTTACACAGCGCCTCTAAATTGTTTTGTTTTAAAGTTACCAATAGGTCAAGTTAAGAGAGGACTAGATTACTAGGCCATCCTAACTGTGCAAACAATTCTTCGCAAAGCCATTTCATAAAGGTTTTTGATAAGATAGGTTTGTTAATAGTTTTATTTAAGAAACATTCTCAAATTATAGTTAAAGCAACCCGCCAATTTTCGAAGCCTCCACCATGCTTACTTTCTCTTGGCCTTGCTTGTCGACTTTAGAATTTACCTTTTACCACTTTCAAACACTTTGTTGTAGCTGAAATTTAGAAGAAAAACATACATTTCATGATATTCTCACTAAGTAAAAGAGCTTATAATTTGTGAATACTACAATGCAATAAACACCAATAATATAAGGAATCATTTTTACTGCAAACATTATATTTTTCCTTTGAATTAAGTTATGGAATATCCTCTTTAGACTAATGCTAGATAGTAGATGATATGAATTTGTAATTTTAGTACTTTTGTTTGAGTGAACTGTGCTCTTTTTATTTTGTGCAGACAACCATGAAGGCTCCAATTACAAGTGGAAAACTTGCCTCAATACATCGTGCTCTGAATGCTGTTTGCCAAGGGATGCCCAAGAAGTTTTATGGACATGATTTGCCATTAGTAAGTGTTTTAAATGTAAGTATTGACAGTATATCAAGGCACCAATGAATAAAAGATAATAAAATTAGTTTTTACTACTATTTTGTAAGTTACATTTATCATTGTTTATTTAGAAATTAGCATGACAAAAATATAAGGAGCTGTATTTAATTACAGATGATACAAACAAAGCCAAAAATCAATACAAAAAATGCTCAACAAAATAATACTATGTTTATGAATGTATTAATAGCTGATTACCAGAATCAGAGGCCTAGTAACCATTTTCAATCTTGCCCAATATTGACTATCACATAAGCGGGTTCTACCAATTCCATTGTACAATCAATCTACAAAAATATTCCATGCGAAGCAGCTGTGCCAACACATCCTAGTTAGGTGCATTATTTTTCCCCCTTTAATGCTACTTGTGCTGTTGATAAGTAGACCCTTTTCTGTCCCAATTGAACATGGCATTATTGTAGACACAAGTTTTCTATAGCATTGTTTGCTTATTATTATTGAAATAATTCTTAGTGGAGCCAATCGCTTGGTTCACTGGGCTACGTGATAGGATTTTTGTTGATCTGTGTGTAATCTTAATGGAAAAAATTAAAGAATATACAGGTAGCTTGCTAACAACTTTAAAATGATTCATATAGTCGTCCGAAGTGTATTTTGATGTCTACCAGCCTTTTAGGCGCCCAATTATTCGTTACACAATTTCGACTTGGGCACGATGGGCTACTGCCTTTGCCCTCCGCACACATCTTAAACCAACCTAAGCCCTGGCCATAATTTATGAGCGAAATATGTCTGCCAAAATTGGCAAGACAGAACCCTGATGTTTCGTTAAATGAAATGCCTACTAAGATTTATATAGAAAGCCGCAAGAACTAAATACTACAGTACCGGCAGCGATATAAGCCAACTCTGACCGTTTCTAATGTCTTACTACGCACATGGCACCACATACAATCATAGGTAAATGGAAATATCAGAAAACATTAACACTTTCTGACAGCGCACTGACACGACTTGATATCACGTTCAAACTTTCGCCCAAAGACGAGCATTATTGACTCCGCGAATTGCTGCGAGTCAGATGAGCGGCCACACGGAACCCTAGCTGTGAGAAAGTAAGCAATCCTCGCAAGCCTGCATTGCTTCAGATCAAGTCACTATGATTACCACAGCACGTAGGCGAGGAGAACTGCCAGAGTCGCATTATTACGGCCTGCCGTAACTGGTATTAGTAATATTTTACCAATATCGTAAATTCTGCTTTTAAGCGCGGAAGCAACCCATGCATCGGCCATTTAAATTAATTCATTATTATTTCTCAGATATGCTTGCAGCATCATGAAAGCCCAGATTGTAGATTATGAATTCGCATTTCATCGTTTAGCTGTTGTGCAGCTCTGGTACACATGGTTCGCAAACGACAGATTCGACGTCTCTTGACATTGCTGACCGTGTTAATGATCACAATGTCGTAAGTAACAATAAGTTCTAATTACCTTATGGTATGTTTGTGTAAATATTAAACATGATTAAATGTTTCCCTTTGATGGAAAAACGTCCGTTCTTTGTTTGCATAAAATAACACAGAGCAATTTCTCGGAAAAATTTAGAGTTGGTCAAATGTTTAGAAATACAAGAGCATTCACTATTAATTTAGTACAATATGTAATGTATATACAATATATTTCGTCTTCGAGAGCCAGATGAGAGGGAGAATGTTAATATTTGATTCAATTGCCAAAGCCAAACCGTAATGTTAGAAACTAAGTGCCATCTCCTACAGCTTGATAAACATAATTATGGTAGACGATTATAATACTAGTTGCGATATAGTGGTAAATCAATTAAATAACAAAATTAACTAACAAAGATGAGTGTGATTTAATATTGTTAAAGCTTGATTGTTCCCTTATGAACTCTCTTTCTTCTTTGTCAACTTAACCAATACTTTAAAATTACTTATTTTATTTTAAAAAAAAAAAAAAAAAAAAAAAAAAAAAAAAAAAAAAAAAAAAAAAAAAAAAATAAATTACAATAAAAAAAATATTTAATTATCTTTGTGTGATATAAAAAACCTTTAGATGAGTTGCAGTATACCACTTCTTATTAAGCTTTCCAACTGATTCAGAAGTTCATCCAGGGAAGGGGCCTCTAGAAACTGTTGCCAGGTAAAAATCTCCAGACCTAATGTCAAGATTAGCCGAGCCGAAATAATTTCGCTACGTCTTTCACTGTTGTACCGTTTTCAAACTTTTAATGTTGTTTCTTTCGTTATGTGCGACTATGTAATGATTCTTCATTTATCTCCAGCGGCAGCGGCCCCACCTTCATGCTTTTCAAAGAAAGACAACATTCTGCCCACTGTTTCTACAAATGCCCGCTATATTGTTCTAATTGCAAATTTTACTCCTTTTCTCTACTTTTCTATAACAATGTCCAGCCCTACCCTCAGAGTTAGGACAAGACGGAAGACTAAATTTCCAGACATACAGTTTTGCGCCAAACAAAAACATGAGAATTTATTTCCATTTTCTAATCATTATTTAATTACCTATTTTAATTCTCGTTAAATTCTTAAATTCATTCCGCCGGTTACTTTTACCAATTAATATGCAAAATACATTCATTTAAACAATAAAAACAATAAAATAAAACTACCCTAGTAGTACGCCTAAACAAAATATGAACATTTTAAAAATACAGTTGTCTCTTGAATTTACTGTATCATATACTTAAATAGAGTAATAAGAATGGTAATGCCCAAACTGCGGAAAATGGTTTTCCGAGAATCGAGATTTAGCAGAAATAAGTTTTGGGATCACCTGGATACAGCATTTTTACAAACCGTCGTCTGTGACAACTTCTCTAACGCTTGCAACTCATTTAGCTAGAAACTGGTCAATTTAAACAACCTCCGTTACTTCTGTATTGTCTGGAGGCTCAGAGAATCTGAAGGATTTTGTTTTGAATTTAGGAGCTGCTTTACATGCATGAGTAGTATCCGAAATTCAAATACATTCCCTTTTCGGACTCCAGCCCAGATCTTTCGCCTCCTACTTGCACTTCCGTTCGCATTGGTAAACATTTGGGGAAAATCGTTGGAAAACGGCGTTGGTAGAAGCGTACGTGCCCAGCATATGTTAGAATAAAAGCCTGGAGAATATCGTTAAGCCCGTCGTTTAAAACCTGTCTTTTTGTATCGGTCTCGGCTGGCAATCTGACCGCTCTATCTCCGGAACTTCCATTTCCCAACTGCCACAAAAGCAGCCACTCCCTTGTGCGTCGCCTTAATCCCAGCACACGACGCTGTGGCCGAGCGCGAGCCCCTCCTGCCGGCCCGCCACCAGGCAACACGTCGAGCGACCGCGTCGCCCGCGTGGGCGCAGAAGTTTGCGGAAATTGGGAAGGTTCCGGAGAGATAGGACGGTCAATGCCAAGTCCACCACAGCTGCCGGCGTGGAGGTCACAAATATGGCCCACGATCACTAGAGAACGACCTCGGTCCGACCATACGTCGCCTAGGCAGCGGTTCGCTCATAGTTTCAGCGTTAATGAGCACTTACGGGCTGTAAGACCGACCATCTTGCCGCGTTGCCCTCCCACGACACCTCGGGCAGCGTGTTCAGCGTCCCTCCCTACGACCACCCTCCCGCCGTCGTTGGTCAACTGCCCCACCAGCTTCTGCCACAAAGGCCGAATTCTCTTTCGGAGAGCGCCGTACGCCAGCGATCACCATTATGCTGTTTGCGGCCTTTTTGGCTCTTAATTGTACGCTTAGGATTTTCCGAAATTTCGGATCCGCAGAAACCGCGAAACACGCAAAATTCTTATGCTATGCAAAAAAGATCCTCTTCCCCCTGCCTCCCGTAATTGCGATCGCCGTCTGCTGAGCGACAAAATCTGAGTTGAAAATGGTCCGAGCCGTAATGAACGTCCTTCCTTAAACCACGATTCTGTTCCTATTATAACATCCGGCCTTGTGAACTCTCGATGTAAATTTGTCTAAAATCTTCGACTTATTGTTTTGATACTCTACAGTTCACCTGCCAATAGCTCTGAGAGTACAACCCGACCTAAGCATGTAAATTTTCACTCGACTGTCCAATCTTTGCTTTTGCCCGACGGTCCCGATACCACAGCGTTTTCTGCCGAACTGCTCCCTCCCACCGTTCTGTCCCTAGCCGTCCACCGACTTCCTCGCGGACATCTTCTGCACCGGCATTGCCATCTCGTCCCCACGGCGAAAACCTGTTCCCCGCCACCGTCTGTATCTGTTCCTCCGATCTGGGCCCGCAGCGGCCTTTTTTTTCCTCGCCGCACACGTTTCTGCACCGGCATTGCCCATCTCGTCCCACCGCAAACAACTTATTCCCCACTACCGTCTGTACCTGTTTCCTCCATCTGGGACCAAACGGATTTTTTTCCTCGCCCCCACGACACGTTCTGCCACCGGCATTGTCCATCTACGCTCCACAAGCGAACAACCTGTCACCCCGCCACCGTCTGCTACCCTGATGCCTCCATCTTGGGCTCGAGCGGGCTTTTTTTCCTTCGCGACCACGCTTCGGACCGGCATTCCCCATTCTCGTCCCAAGCCGAACAACCTGTTCCCCGCCACCGTCTTGCCTACCTGTTCCTCATCTGCGGCCCGAGCGGCTTTTTTTCCTCGCGACCACGCTCTGCACCGCATTGGCCATCTCGTCCCAAGGCGACAACCTGCTTCCCGCCACCGTTCGTGCTACCTGCTTCCTCCATCTGCGCCCCGCCCCGGCGCGGCTTTTTTTCTCGCCCGGAACACGTTACTGCACAGCCATTGCCCCCATCTCGACCCACCCCTCTGATCCGTCCCCTCATCCTCAGTCCACAACCACGGGCACCGCCCCCCATCCACGACGCCGTCCCCATCCACGCCAGCGATTGTCCCACGCCTGTCGTCTGGATGTTTGGCGGCCTCGCCCGCCACCTTCTTCCCCCGCGCAGCAGTCATGTTCAAGTCGCCATCTGCACTTGCAACGATGTCGCGTCCTACGTCTGTGACTGTTCGCATCTGCCGGTCCTACTCGCACTCCGTCTACCTCCGCGTACGACCTTCTGCACCGGCAACGTGGCTACTGACTACTTTAATGCTCTTCTGCCACCCACGGTCGCC
>BOPP01000035.1:2056876-2117081 GCA_017312745.1 Gryllus bimaculatus
CGGCCCCTCCCGCTGCACTTCCCCAAGCCTCAACTGCCACGCCCCCACTGCCTTTGGCTCACGGCTCATCTCGCGCGTGTTTCAGTCAAGTTTCTGCCGCCCGTCATCCCCCCAGCCCTGGCTCCGAAGGCCGCTCATCACCATCACCACCACAAGCACGTCTCGACTGGCAGTACCAAGAGCAACGGCAGCGCGCCTTCCGCTGGCACCAACAACAGCGGCAGTGGCACCACTGCTCCCAGCAACAGCAGCGAGACGTATAAAGGCGCTGCAGATGGCACCACTGGATTCACCACTACCACCACCACCTCCACATCCTCCTCTGCTACCACTTCCAGCACAACTACTACCTCATCATCTACTACTAGCACTGCTACAACAACGTCTGCGAATGCAAACAATACCTCCGTGAGCCCGGCTTCGATCTTCGGCAGCAACATCAACCTCACCACGCTGGAGAGCCTTGCAGGGATGGGCAAACAGCCCGACCTTGTGAAAGTGACCTACAGCATCTGGGTGCACAGCAACATATCGGAGAGTTACAATCTGACGGTGCAAGCAGAACGCAACACAACTTTTTACAACGTCATGTTACTAGCTGCACAAGATGATTCTCATTATCAGTAAGTAATCCTTTCTGTATTTTATTACTTATAGTATTATTCTATCTCGAGAGTTCAACCAATATTACTGGAGGAGCACGATGAAAAGACAGGGAGAACTAGATTCTAACTAGGCGCACCGATTTTTGCTCCTTCTGGGCAGCACAAGTTGTCACGAGCAATGACATGACCCTATTAAAGAGCAAAATGGTCCTATTTGCGGATGACACAAACATTATTACTAAAACAAATACCCAACAAACTCTACAAAAAGAAGCACAAACAGTCCTAGAGGCATTAGTAAAATGGTTCCAGGAAAATAAACTCATCATAAACACTAGTAAAACTGTCTCCCTAAACTTACGGAATCCACTCTCTAAAGAAAAGCCTCCAGCACAATTGATGATAAATACATGCCTGTAAAAATAGCCCAAAAAACAACTTTCTTTGGATTGACTATTCAAGATGATCTAAAATGGAACTCCCATATCACAAATCTAAACAACAAGCTTACCAAGTCATGTTATGCCATATACATCCTGAAGTCAAATTCAAACTTAGATACACTGCAAATGGTGTACTTTGCAAATGTTCACTCACACCTAAAATATGGAATAATATTCTGGGGAAATTCCCCAGAAAGTATTCATACTTGCATCATCCAAAAACTAATATTGAAAACAATGACACACTCACAAACATGAGTCCTGCAAACTACTGTTCAAAAAGTTACAAATACTACCACTTCCATGCATGTACATATTTGAAGTATTACTCTTCACAAAGAAGACACTTATAGGAAACAGGGCTTCTGTTACTCTGAACACAGAAGTTCATAACTATGATACTAGACAAAAAAGGAATCTGCATGTTCTACACTGTGAAACTTCACTTTTTCAAAAAAAGTACCCTTATAGAAGGCATTACATTGTATAATAAACTTCCTAGTGAATTTAAAAGCTTAAACTCGTTACACACATTCAAAAATAAACTGAAAGCGTTCCTGTTAAACCACACATTCTACAGTACAAAATAATTTATGCATCATAAACACGTATCTACATCAATATAAACTTGTACTAATAACTTTTGCTTCTTCTGTTGCAAGTTTTCAAACCCCCCTAAACTGGTTGTTGGATATAATGGATAGACCCAGCCTAGACACAAACTTATGAAGAATTTCTTTTTTTATTATTATTGATTTTTAACCTAAGTTTTCTTACACTGCCATTATAAAATAAATATTAATTTATATTAAAGCTTTCCATGATATTGTATTTAATATGAGAATTGAATTTTAAATTCAATTTTATATCTTGTATTTAATTTTTAGAAATATCTGTATTGTGTATTATATACATATCCTGACTTGTCATACATGTCGTATTCTGTACTTATGTGACAATTATTATTATTATTATTATTATTATTATTATTATTATTATTATTATCATTATCATTATCATTATCATCATTATCATTATCATTATCATCTCCGTGGGAGTAATTTGGTCTCCTATCGAACGCGTGCCCAGGTGGCGGATCGGGGGATGCTCTTACCGGCAACGCCGGAGGGAAGGTGGGAAATAAAATACTCGTACCACCCGTGGACCAAATCCAGACGCTGGCTGTAGCGTAAAAACGCTAGGAGAAGGTGACCCCGAAAAGAAACCCACGATGGAAGGTCCCTCAGGATCAACCGTTACGGTGCAGGGGATCGGAACCCCAGCCCCGGCAGCCGGGGGTGGGAAAGCAGGCCCCCGGCGGTCGTCAAGCAGCGACTGCAATCTCTGAGACGTGGACCGCTTGGCGTCTCTGAAATTCTACACTGCGACAAGCAAAAGCGTAGAGCGTGCAGGTTTTGACCCCTTTTCTGGGAGGTCGAACGAAAGCGCCTAATAGAAATGAGTGATATAGATGAAACAGTCACTGCTGAGAAGGTGTTGGAGGCGGTGAGCAAAATTATAAACGTAGCTACTGACCAGATGCCCACCCCCTGTAGGATGCGCAGAGGATACGGAGGAATACAATCAGCCACAATGATGACGGGAGAAGAGATAGCTCAAAAGCTGATAATGGCAGGACATATTAAGATCGGATGGGTTAACTGCAGAATCAGGGAAAAACTCCAGATAACAAGTTATAGATGTCTAGACTTCGGACACATTTCAACGGACTGCAGAGGTCCTGATCGTGGCAAAATATTTTACAGACGTGGAAGAACTGGACATGTTGTTAAGAACTGTACCAACCGAGAACAGTGTGTCTTATGTAAAGACAAAAACAGAGAGGATCGACATATGTTAGGAAGTAACAACTGTGCCTTCTTTATAGCGGCGGTTCAAAAGAAAAAAATATCAAGTATGATTCGACTCCTACAGATTAACCTGGGGAGGAGTAACCCGGCGCGGGACTTGATGCTGCAGGTTACTGCAGAGAGGGAAGTGGATGTGTTACTTACTAGTGAGCAACCTTACTGTCAGAATACGTTTATAGAGATACCTCTGTAAGAGCGGGTATAACAATACATAATATGATTAATAAACATAAGAAGACGATGTATGGGTTTGTATGGGTTGAGGTGGATAATATGAGAATTTATAGCTGTCACTTTTCTCCGAACGATACATTAGAGACATTTCAAAAAGACATCGACGAATTGGAGGCAAGTCTGAAAACAAAGAAAGGAGAGGTTTTGATAGTAGGTGATTTCAATGGTAAATCGTCGGAATGGTGGGAGACGCGCACTGACAGAAGAGGAGCTATTATATGTGAGTTTGCAGCAAGAAACGATCTCATCATTCTAAACTCTGGGAATGAGAACATTTTTCCAATGGGGAGATACTTCATATATACTGGATTTGACAATAAGTACTTCCAGACTGGCTAAGGGCATCACGGACTGGATGGGGGGGGGGAGGATGAAGAAACCTTGAGTGACCACCGATACATAGGGTATGCCGTAGTATCAGAGGGACCATAATATGGTAAAGCGAGATACAAAAGTGGGCCATCTCGGAATACCAAAAAACTTAATAAGGATAAGGCAAAACGCTTTTTGGAAGAAACATATGAAGAAGTGGTAAAGACAACGGAAGAAATAGTAACATAGTGACACGTCTATGCCTAGAAGAAGTGGCCCCAGGAATAAATAACAAATGTACTGGTGGCCCTCGGAAATAGCAGAAGCACGTAAGAGCTGCATCAAGGCTAGAAGAATGGCGGCAAGAGCCAAGACCGAGCCTATACCTTAGAGAGCAATATAAAGCCCAACGTAAGCGACTTAAAAAATAAATTAAAAGAAACAAAAGTAGAAGTTGAAGGGTACTTCTAAGGCAGATTGACAATGAACCCTGGGGTATGGCATATAAGATAGTGAGTAAGAAGTTCCGGATGGATCCCAAAATATCTTTCCTGAATGACTAACTGTGGGTGAAGGGAGCTATTAAAGAGCTCTTTCCCACAAGATATCGCTGGGTGAGGCAAAGACAGAATGATTTTATGTTCAACGATGTTGATTACTTTACGACAAACGAATTGCGGAAAGCAGTGAAGACTATGAAAACCGAGAAGGCACCAGGCTTGGATATATCCAGAGTATATCCAGAATATCTTCTGGCAGTCTATAATAGATGCCTTAAGGATGGGAAATTTTACAAGAACTGGAAAAAACAAATGCTGATACTCCTCCGGAAGGGCAAGAAACCGTTGCAACAGACATCGTCGTAAAGACCACTGTGCCTTCTTGATACTATGGGAAAATTACTGGATGGGCTAATACTCTCAAGACTTGAGGAATATATAAGCTTCTCTCATAGACAATATAGATTTCAGAAAGGCGGTTCGACGACGGAGGCGATTTTAGAAGTAGTTCGCATTGCAGGTGAAGCTAGAAATGGAACTGGGAGGAAGTAGGGATTCTGCGCACTTGTAGCAATTGATATTAGAAACGCCTTCAACTCAGTCAGGTGGAAGGACGCCATGGAAGCATTGTTTGACGGGGGATCCCTGAATATTTGTTAAGGATCATCAAGGACCACCTTAATGAAAGAAAGATAATTTACATGGATAGCATCAAGATTGAAGAAAACATGACATGTGGAGTTTCACAAGGGTCCATATTTGTCCCCTTTTTGTGGAATGTACTGCATGATGACATATTGAGTATCAACCTTCCAAGAAATACGCAGATTATAGGATACGCAGATGATACACTAATAATAAGTCATAGTGACGATATTGAGGTGCTTGAACTAAGAGTGAATGAAGCACTCTATAGAGTTAAAAGATGGCTAGACAGACGACTTCTGCAGTTAGCAGTAGGAAAAACTGAAGCTATGTTAATTACCGATCGGAGGGCTTTTCGCTTTCCCGATATCCGACTGGGAGAAGAGAGAATAAACTGGAAGCGCCAAGTAACATATCTAGGGGTTGAGATAGACAGTAGACTTAAGTTTGGGCCACACATAAGTGTGATGGCAGAAAAGGCAGCGAGGACAGGATTCAACTTAGCAAGAATACTACCGAATGAAGGTGGACCACGAGAAGTCAAGAGAAGGTTGATATCTGGAGTAGTTCATTTACAACTGTTGTATGCAGCACCAGTCTGGACGAGTTCATTGGAATGGTTATGAGAAACGTTATGAGAAATAAGTATGCTCAAGTGCAAAGGTGAATGGCCCTGAGGGTAGCGGCTGCCTACCGTACGGTGTCTACTTGCGCAGTGCTAGTATTGGCCAGAATCCCGCCTATCGATCTGATAGCTATGGAAAGGAAAAAGATGTACTCCGCCCTACAGGAAGCTCGACAAGTAAACAGACATCTCCCTCCCAAGGAAATAGAGATTATTAAGAGTGATGCTAGGAAACTACTTTGTGAAGTGTGGCAAAGAACGTGGAATGTGGACGCTAAAGGTAGATGGACTAATCGTATATGGTTGCGTAGGCTTATGCGGCCGGAGTTTATGTTGTCAAGGCTATCCGGGACGAGACGCGTCACTGACATGGTGGCTAACGTTTTGGCCAGCGTATTGTGGCCTTCTTCAGAGCGTACTGCTCTTCAGAGCTACTGCTCTTCAGAGCGTACGCATATCGGATAATCAATAACATTGAGAGATGGTCGATCGAAAGTATGGAGAGGTAAATTATTACGTATCTCAGGCTTTTACAGGACACGGTGGCTTTGGTAAATACATTTACGATTACAAGATTAAAAGAAGTCGGACATGTAGCTTATGTCGAGAAGATATTGACGATGCAGAACATACAGTGTTTCAGTGCAAATCATGGGATGCGGAAAGGGAGATTTGTAACGTAAAACTTCAACAAGTGATAACTCCAGGAAACATGGTGGACATAATGTTGAGTTCGGAGCAGAAGTGGACTGTAGTTGAGAACTACTTAGTTAATATCATGAAGGAAAAGGAGCGGAGGAGTTAAAGCACCAGCTTCCAGTCAGTCTTCCACGCGAAGTAATGTCTAGCGACGGTTTCCGCGTGGGAGAAATTGCGACTTAGGAGATGAAGGTTTCGGGTTTTAGTCGGTAAACCAAGAACGGGAGTCCGACAGTACTGACTTCACCTGTCTCCATATAGGTTTCCCCCCTTCTAAAAAATCATTATCATTTTAATTATTATTATTATTATTATTATTATTATTATTATTAGTATTAGTATTAGTATTAGTATTAGTATTATTATTATTGTTGTTGTTATTATTGTTGTTGTATCACTTGGTCTGTTGTTACACAGTGTCTTGAGTCGTGCATGGAGAGTTCTGAGAGTGATTGTCTGGAACTTCCTTTCAATGTGTGGAATGCTGAAATGACAGTGGGCATTCAGTTGACTGAAGGCCCATAAGAATTGTAATATTACCCTATGAAAACAAATTATGCAATGACTACGCAAAAAATCCATACTTTGCCACTGGGTAAAAGCCCTGTCACACTGATTTTGCTTTTCAGATTTTGTACTGATCAATGTGGTACTCCATACATTTATAAAAAAAAATATTTAATTTTAATATTTGTTTTGCATTTTGATTATATTCTTAATAAATCAAATCAAATGTTGAGTCTCATTAGAAACAGGCCCTACGATTTTACTGATATAATAATTATGATGATCTTATCTTTTGTCTTGGTGAGACCAATATTGCTGTATGCATCACAAGTTTAGTCTTCTTTTGACCAGTCGCATATCTTCAGACTGGAGAAGGTTCAGCACAGGTTCCTAAATTTTGCAACCTACTTTTACTAATCTTAAAATAATAATACTTTTAATAAGAGTAACTCATATTTATAATTATGTAACAATAATGTTAAATGTATGTTCCCAGAGATCTTATAGAAAGTATTTTGATTTGGTATTTTTATATAACTAATTAATCATAATATTTGTTCATCTTATCTGTATTCTAGATTCCCTTGGTTTGACACCTGAACTTAGTATTTGTTGAAAGGAAAATGTTATATTTCTTGTTCCATTCCCTAGAACAAATTTATTTTACTATGCACCACTTTGGAAGATGTGTCAAAAGATAAATTATTGTGAGATAGATGTTTTTCCCCCTCGATAGATTTCAAAAAACAGTAAGAGATATATGACTTCTCATACATATTTTGATTTTATGAAAAAATTGTGATTAGATAATCTTTGATTTTGTGGATTTTTTTTCTTTGTGATATATTTATAATTAAGCAATTACCTGTTTTGAAACTAATAAATATATAAAAATAGTATTTGATTCTGACATATTTCAATTTCTGTTCACAGCTTTGAAGCAACAGAATGGCCAAACGGACACTATGTACATACCCTAGCAGGTTTTAAAGAAGAGCCAACATCTTATTACTTTTGGTTATTGTACCAAACTGCAGAAATGCCAGACCCTGCTAATCCCCCTGGCAATCAGCTTATTACTCCTGTTGGTAAGTTCCAAGGAGTATGCAAGTTTTAATTGTAATTAATGAGCTTTGATGAGTGTTTTTATTTTTTAAATAAATGACAGCATTCTTTTGGAGGACTTTGTATTACAGAATCAGAGAGAATGGATATTTACCTCATTAAGAATTGGTCCTATGTAAATCAGTGTTTAAAAGTTGCACAATTATTGTTGAGAACCACCTTACCTAATATCTCCAATATTTCAGTTTTAAAAAGGGAAGAATTTGGTGTAAATATCTTTTACATTGGAGTTATAAAAGACTGCTTTGTCTCGATTAAATCGAAATATTTGCTAGTATGTACAATGTGCACTGAAAAAAATTTGTTTCACTGTGCTGTCAGTGGACTAGCATGAGGGAGTTTTCTCATTGGGAAGAAGATAAACCTATGACTAAACTATATTGACTAAAGAACATATCTTTCAATTGAGAATCCATTTTCTAAGTGGACCTCTGGAGAAACCAAAGTATGCATTAAAAATGATGCATATAAATCTGGTCTTAAGCACATCTCTTCAACCTCTCTGGTACAGAGCATTCAGCTGAATAGTAGTATCAGCTGGCTGGATTTTGTAATTGAATGTATTTTTTTTACGTGAAAGTTAGAAAGTTTTCACAAGAAATTGGTTGTAATCCGCTATCATTAATGACAAAATATTGTATAAATTGATACAAATAATTTTATAATGGTGTTGATAATATGTGTGACTGATTGAATTAAGCCATCAGCCAGAAGAATGATGAATATACTGCCCTGTAATAAATATAAGCCCCTCATGTAAGCCTTGTGAAAACTATCGAAATTCTGTTGGTACTTTTTTATATTGCATGTTCAGAACTTTCGAATTAATGTGTGCGAACCCGTTAAAAATACGTGTGACATCTCAATGCCCAGACGTAGGAGCCCAAAGAGGGAAAATCAGGTGTATTGGTGGACAGCGGCTATTTGCAATGCTTCGTCAAGCATGTGTTAAAGCTAGAAGACTTGCAACAAGACATTCTGCTGAGGGAAAATTACAAGACGGCCCGCAAAAGACTAAAATTGGAGATTAAAAGAAGCAAAACAAAATGCTGGAAGGCCCTATTAAACGAGGTGAACAACGACCCTTGGGGAAGAGCCATAAGATTGTTATGGGCAAATTTAAACCTTCAACAACCGCGAGGCTAGAAGACCCCGAATGGGTGAAGGCAATTATCCAAGACCTTTTCCCTCGCAGAGAATGCTGGGTAAGGAGCAGACTTTCTGACTACCTCTTCGACGAAGCCAACCGCTTCACGAAGGACGAACTAGTCCAGACGATGAAGAAGACCAAGATTGGAACTGCACCGGGGCTTGACGGAATTCCGAACGCGATCCTGTGGATAGTTGTAAAAGAATACCCAGAATGACTTTTGAAAGCCTTTAACCAGCGTCTTGAACAAGGTAAATTCTATAAGGGTTGGAAACATCAGAAGCTAATTCTCATGCGGAGAGTTAACAAGCCAATCGAACGGACGTCATCGTTCAGTCCTTTGTGCCTACGATGAGCAAATTACTGGAGGGTTTACTCCTTCTACGACTAAAGAGTCGTGTCCAATTTTCAACGAGACAGTTTGGATTTAGAAAGGGACTCTCGACAATAGACGCGATCTCAAAAGCAGACCACCAGGCAGAAACAGCAAAAAGGAATGAGAGTTTTTGTGCCTTGGTTGCGATTGACATCAAATATGCCTTTAATTCTGACAGCTGGAAAGACATCATACAAGCCCTAGTAGCTAGGAAGATCCCTGAATACCTTGTGAGGATCCTGGAGGACTACCTCAGTGATAGGAAAATAATCTACACTAACGGGTATAGGATTGAGGAAGACATGACATGCGGTGTTCCGCGGGGCTCAAGATTGGGCCCCTTCCTGTGGAATACTCTATATGGCGCCCTGCTGAATATCGAACTCCCTAAGAACTCCAGTCTCATAGGCTACGCCGACGACACACTGATTATATGCCACAGTGACAACGTGGAACTACTGGAAATGGAGACCAACGAAACACTACGCAGGGTTAAAAGATGGTTGGACCAAAGAAATCTCCAGATGGCTGTTGCCAAGACGGAGGCCGTGTTGATTACAAACCGCAGAGAATTCCGCCACTCGGTGATCCGTCTGGGGGAGGAATTTATTGAATGGAAACGGCGTATTACATACCTGAGGGTGGAAATTGATTCACGATTGAACTTCGGACCCATATTATAAAATCAGCAGGTAAAGCTGCAAAGACTGGATCAAATCTCTCCCGACTAATGCTGAACTCAGAAGGTCCCAGTGAAAGCAAAAGAAGGTTAATTTCTGCCGTAGTGCACTCAAAAATGCTGTATTCCGCCACAGTGTGGGCAGAAGCACTAGCTAAAGTGTCCATTCGACGGAAATTCAAACAGATCCAGAGAAGAATGGCTCTAAGGATAATCTCAGGATATCGCACAGTATCCGACAGTGCAGCCCTAGTTCTGGCCAGTGCCCCCAGTGGACCTTTTAGCCCAGGAAAGGAGGACAATGTACCTGGGAACGACAGCAGATAAACAACAAACCCTGTCAAAAATACAATTAGACAATATCAAAGCGGAATTGACAAACCATCTCCTGCGCCAGTGGCAAAACCGATGGAAGTGGAGTACAAAGGTAGATGGACACACAGCCTCGTCCCTAACATCAAAGATGGAACCAGCAGGAACCATGGCACAATGGACTTCTACTTTACGCAAGCCTTCTCAGGGCATGAGAACTTTCAAGCATATCTATACAGATTTAAAATCGCTGATATGCGCGCTATGCCGTGAAGAAGACGACGTCGCTATGCACACCCTATATAGTTGCAAAGCTTGGGAGGAAGAAAGAAGAAACTGCTACCGCAAATTGCGACGGGAATTAACGCCTGCAAACAAAGCCCAGACTATGCTGCAATCCAGAGATATCTGGAAAACTGCGAGACTTCGAGGCTCACGTACTAAAACAGAAAGCCACTACTAAAAGCAGAGAGAGCTAAAATACCATAGCGACCATCTAAAGCTCCATGCTCTCACCAACATCTTCTGCGTGAAGTAATGTCTCACGACGCGTCCCGCGCGGAAAGATACCACAACCCATATGAATCGAGGAGGTTAGGTTTTAGGTCGGTATGCCACGCTGGAGACTCGACATAACCGGACTTACTGGTATGCGTAACGCATTTCCCTCCGGCAAATTAATAATAATAATAATAATAATAATAATAATAATAATAATAATAATAATAATAATAATAATATAACAATAACAATAACAACAATAATGATAAGAAATTTACAACTTGCAACTCTGCACCTGAGAAGAATAAAAGTTGTCAAATATTTTTCAACCCAGTTTCATGGGCAGCCATCTTCCTATTAATTTGAAACATCAGAGGGGCCTGGAATGGGAACACTGAGGGGAACTTTCTCATCATAAGAGACATCCTTAATATTTATTATTACTACAATCTCTGAACTCTCCTTTCTTATTTCTCTACATTCTTCTTCTATTTCTTCGCAGTATGTGCCACATAATTATCCAAAATATAGCAGTGTTCAGAATAAATGAGTTTGTTATAGTATTAGTAACATTCTGGAAAATATCTCAAGGAAATATTTCTATATTTATTCACTTACTTCTCCACAGTAATTAGTTCTAATGCTGAATTGTGATAGAAAGTAATATTATGATGACTGATCTTTTACATTGGCTCCACACCAATTCGATAGGATTTTAGTTAAAGGCTATAAAACAGGTCAGCCAATGTTCGAGGAATAAAAGCAAATAATTTCTGCAAGTTAATCACCAACCATGCCCCTGGCACAATCCCTGTGGTGTGGCAACAATAGCTGTCAAAAAAGTCACATGACTGAACGCTCTTGTAGACATGTCTATTTTGCAAAAATCGCCCTGTTTTTTTGTTTTTTTTTTAAATGTAGGTAGTGAAATGACTTAATAAATACTTCATACTCCATGAAATTAAATTTTCAAAAACACAAAATCAATTAAAGTGTAGAATTCTAGTTTCGTAATTCTAATTTAGCAAATTTAAAGAAAATATTTGGAACACTTACTGAGAAAATAATTGTGTATAAATTGCCTATGTTTCACACAAATTACCCAAAATGTACTCATATTTTTGACACAGTCTCTGACACAGGCGCACATGCACGCGTGCACATGCATACACATGTGCATACACATGTTCACACATACATACATACACATACAGACAGGCAAAGAAAGGCAAACAGACACAGACATATTTTGCCATAATCCATTTTTTTCTGTATCAAGGACTCACCAAATGTGGATTGTGAAAACACAAGATGCTAAACGAAGTAATTAGGTACAAATAGAAGCAAGATGTATCCACTTTTTCATTCCCTGACCTCATCAGTAAGAGTACTTAAAAGTAAAAAATTAAGCTAAAAAATAGCTGATTTCTTCCTTTTTATCATGCAGCATTACAATACTTTCTCTATACTGCACAAGCATTATACAAGAAAGTAGCAAGTATTCTAATAAAGGGCATTACACTTTATAAAAAACTGAGCCATCATATCAAAGATGTGATGTCACAAAACATTCATTTCAAAATAAATTCAGAGCATTCCTGCATAACAAAATATTTTTCATTACAAAGTACTATACAAATCACTCCCCCCCTTAAAAAAATGATTAAAAATTTTCATTCCATCTGACTTCTTGTTTTGTGTTGACCTTTTCAAGTAGACACCCTTCCCTGAAAAAAGGGAGAAAAGAAAGAAAAAAAGAGCCGATATATCCCACGTTTTGCCTGTGAGTCAAAGGGTTGATGTAGAAGCTGCATGTTTTTGTCAAATAAATGTAGATGAAGAATGTCAGACCACAATTTTATTTTCTTCTCCCTTGGTTGTTAGATCCAAGTGTTGTTAACTTTAATATTGTTAAATCACATTCTCATTATTATTATGACATAGTCTTGTTCTTTGTATAAATATATATAGTGCATACCATGTACTGAATGTTTTATGTAATATGAAGCCTTGTATTGTACATGTGTGCATGTTTATTCGTGAATATTAAGAAAAGCATGAAAATAAAGTAATAATATACTGATTTCTATGCCTTGTTTCAGGGGTTGATGGGTTGTTAATTGACGAAGGAAATCATTTTCTATTCTGGTACAAAAAGCTGTAATTACTTGTAAACCTCTGTAGCATCTCCGGAGGAAACAATGCAGTGTCATTATCAAAGTGCCAGTTCTCAGAAAATATCAAGTATGCCAGCAATTCTGAAGATTGTAATCCCATAAAAGGTGACAATTATATGCAATTTTTAAGTGTCTCCCAAATTATTTACCTGTGTATTCAAGTTAATTATATTCCAAAATGAAGTATTAGGTTTTACTGCAGCTATTTTCTTGTATTATAACAATAATAAGCATGTTTTTTATTTTAAATTTTTAGTAGGACTATCTGTGACATTTTATGTTTTTCAACAAATTCTAATAATGGATTGCTTATAATACTGATGGTATAAAAGAGATCTTCTAGAAGAGGCTGCTGAAGCACAACTTTTTCCTCACATCTCAGTATGTGCTGTTTTGAATATTTGATGTTTTCTAAAAGAGGTCCCTTGTCTGCCAGTGCTGCAGTTAGTCAGTGCTACTCAATTTTATGAAACCATTGTTGAGCTATCAGATGGCTGAAGTTTTGGTGAGTTAAATTTGTACTTTTTTTTTTGTAGAGCTCTATAACATAATAGATTTTCTGGGAATAATTTGAGCATTAAGTATCATTTACTTTCTTAGATTTCCTTATAATTTGTAACATGAGAACCAATTCCTTTCTCAGCTGTGTTATTTTGTAGAATTGCTATGAATACTGCCAGATAGCTAGATATAAATGAACTGTGATGAAACTCTGTGTTCTATTAAAGGCATGGATTAGATACTTGTTTTCATCTTCTTATACATTTTTATTTTAACAATGTATTAACATTATGTGAAAAAATGTGTGTTCTGCATATTTTATACCAAAAGTATTAACATTTATTTAGCTACTATGAAATGGCTATCGATCTTAAGTAGTAAAGAAAGGGAATGGTTGTTAAATTTTTTTTCTGTCACAACAGCAGTGTTAATTTATCCTGGAAGCAGTTTCTTATATTAGCAAAGAAAGTGCTCATAAAAACTTTCAATTATTTAGTTTGAAAAACATTGTAGCCATGTCCCCACATTCCATTTCATTCTCTGAATTATGAAAATACATTCAATCATTGATGGCTAATGCACATTTTGAAATAATGATTTTACATCATTTCATGGGCTTCTCTGGAATGTAATACATTTCATAAATTCCCTTTTTATAACACTCTTGAAATGTACATACTAGATATTTCATTTTGAAAATTTTTATCATTTTAAAATTTTGGATACCACTAACTGCAAATTTATGTTTAGTTCTATTGTTTCACAATTATCTGTACGAACTGCTTTTAGCCATTAGTTATTGGAGACTATTCAGTGTGAATTTAAACATTTTAGTCATGAGAACTGCAATTTGCTGTTAAAATGTTTCAACTTATATTCTTTGAAATTTCAGTGTTGGGGAGTATTAAGCAAGGCATTTTTATCTTTTATTGTTAGCTTATGAATATAATATATATATATTCAGTGTCTATCATATAACAAGATAGTGGCTATATAATAAGCAAAGTAATATTATAGGAGGTTGCCAAATCTCTGGTACCATTCCTTGCATGTTTGAAAAAAATCACATTATAATAGTTGTACAACCTACACATGCTCATTTAAGATATCAAGTACACATTTCCTCATTATGATTTTCTGGTTAGCTCATCAAATCCTGTTCATATTATATTTTATATACTATAATATAATACTTCTTAAAGAATACTTTTCATGTAAAATCAGCACACATCACCTGTGAGAAAATTTAATAGTATCCCTTTTACAATTCATGGTTTAGGACCCAGACCAGGGACACTGGCAATCATATGAATGTATGCAGTATTATAAACATTTTTACAGTGTAAAAAATTGTGATTGCTTAAATTCAGTGTATTGCATTTGATGCATATTCACCATGCATAACATATTTAGACAAATATAATAATGTGATACTGTATATTATATTAAAATATTGATAATAAATATACATTTAAACTAATGCTATATCTCCCATAAGCAAAATTTTTTGCCATTTTGTATGTGATATGTGCTGCTAGGAATGCAGTTTCTCCCCAGCATTGAATGTACATACTGCATATCTCATTACATTGCACAGTTTTCCGTCACTACTTTAATAAACTTATCAACTTATTTCCTTTAATGTGAATTATTTTGTTTAAAAAGGTACCTAATAAAATGGTATCAATATTTGATATGTATGTAGTACTAAAAGTTACAATTAATTTTTCTGTACAAGTGTGTTTATCACTGATTTTTAAATTTTCTAAAGTATATGTTGCATAGAGAAGTAGATCAGTATTTTATCTTTAACTGGTGCTCTCTAAGAACCTAAGAGAGGGAATATTGATGTGTGTAAACAGATAAACTGGTTGAAGTGGTTTGGAAATTTAATACAATGTATTGACGTCTATCTTTTATGTAGTTGTTAACTTGTATGAGTTAGCAAGACTAGCGTGACCTGTGATATTCAAAGCTCTAGATGTTAATTTATTTTTTTTCCATCAGGAATAGGGTTTGTAATATTTTTTATACAATTTGGTAGATTACTTCCCATTTTCAGTTGTAATGTATTTAAAAGTGATATCACAAGTTGAAGTACACTGTAGAATTTCATTAAATGGAAAGATTTTAATTAATTGACAGGTAAGTAGCTACATAAAAAGACGTGCTCCTGGAAGCAGTGAGAGCAAGTACAGAAAAGTCCGTTTTATTGCAGAAAATAATGTACATATTTTACTTTTATTTCATTGAAGATAAAATGAAGGTGATGAACACAGATAAATGATATCAAAATTGATATAGCCTACATGAACATGTTTGGTGCCTTTGAGTTAGATTAGATTAGGTTTAATTAGATGAATACAGATTTTATTGTGAGAATACAACTTTATGAAGCATTACAGTGGCCCTTGTGCATTCACCTAACCCTAGATGTTTGGGAAGATGTTCTTTTTTTTTTTTTTTTTAATATGAAATTATGTGCACAGATATTGAATTAAGTTGGATCTATACATGCACAATTTTGAAAATGATTTTCATATAAAAGTAATTTGAAATCAATTATTAAAAATTAATTATCCTACTAAAATTGGCTTAAGTTCACTGCTTTTGATTTATGTGAAAACAAACTTTTGGTTTCAATTAATATATCTTTAGACGTGATCCTAACAACAGCTATGGAATCAATTGTTCATAATATTTAAGCATTAAATATCCTTCATGATGATATTTAATTATCTTCTTTTCTAAACCACTCTTAGATATTTTATTCATTGAATACCAAAATGATTAGTAAATAGAAATGGCCGAAGACACCTTTGAACTGAACATTTGTGGAGTTTCTAAGTGTGTCTTGGTGACTGAGTTCAAGGCCATTGGTTGTGAAATATCTTACCAAACATAACATCCTCACCCAATGTAAGTAATATAAAATCTTTTCAAACATCTAAAGGTCCACTTGCACATATGTGTCATTAACAGTTGCATATTCCAGAGAACAGAATTTCATTCAGGCCATTGTGCATTGTAGTGGTAAGCATATATGTATGGTCATTCTATTCTAAAGTAACAGTATTCCAATTAAGATAAACTTAGGTGATAAGAGTTTATTTTAAAATAACCAAGACACAATGCATCTTGTTTTAGTAGCGTACATTAAAAACCTCAATTATACTTAATAGCCATCAGTGCAAAGTAGCATCTTATTATCAACTGGGTGTGTAATGAAATTGAACTTATTTGTGTCATAATGTGCTGAAAAATAAATAGCTATTATTTTAGTTAAGTAGTTGATGCAGATTTGAGTTCCTATTAAAAATGTTTCATACTCTGTAAGGACAAGTTTGCGTTAGACAATAATTGTTTTTCTATTCTTGCTGTAAAATACAATGGCATTGTTTAATAAAATGGTAAAGATATTAGTAAAATTATCTTATTTCCATAATTTACTTCATATTTTCCCACTAACACAAAATTCAAAATGCCCTTCCTTCATTCATTCATTCATTCACTCTCCTCGTCATTAGTAGAGAGTCCCTTCATATGCAAGTGTGCTTATAAAATATTGTCTTCAATATTCATCTTTTTTTGCTGCTAAATTCCAAGTAATTTGAAATATTCTTCACCTGAAAACAGCAAAGTTTCTATTAAAAATCAGCAATGTTTGCACAGTGCCTATTGTTTTATTTGAACACACTCATATTCTAAGTAACTCACTGTGTATATGTTAGCCTATGTGGGGGTGATTTAATAAAATATGTTTACTTTTAATGCCCCTACACGTGTACCAATTTGTCAGGCCGATCGGTCAGTCAATCCAACATTGCATTATGTGGAGGCAAGTTCTCCAACAGAATTTTTTGTCGGGTGGTGGGTTGGTCTTGACCACACCATACTGCCAGGCAAATTGTATAGTGTGTAGATGTGTTGTGCCAACAGTTGTTTAATTGGAAAGTTCTGTGATACTTGGGGGTGTTGAAGGTCGCTTATTACAAATAGGAAGTCGACAATTTCAAGAAATAATATTACAGATCAAATTTGGCAGAAAAGTAAATAAAACATAAAGTGCAATTTTTTTTTAAATCAGTAATGTGCGCGAATTTTGACAATAATTATGAGAATGAAACTAAAGTAAAGAAAAGTAATTGTTTTCAAAATAAGTTCAAAGGATATCCTTAAGACAAAAGAAAGAATAACTGAGGAAATACTATTTGAAGACCAGTTGGATTTAGAAAAGAAGTTGGAAAAAGAAAAGAAACTTAAAAATGACTACAAATAAAAAGGAGTTAAACCCATTATTGCCATATAGGTACAAATGGTACTTTGTGCTGTACTTTCTGGAAAATTAAACTGATAAGAGTTTTTGCATTACAGAGTGATAATATATATACTAATATATTATTTTATTTCTTAGTAATAACATTTCTTTATTCTTTGATTTAGAATGTAGTTGTGTAAATCAAATTGATATTTCTAAAGCATTTGATAGTGTATTTAATGAAAAACTGTCAACAAAACTAGATTATTGTGGAATAATAATATATGGGGGGAGCTAACCACCTCAGTAGATCATACCTCACAGTAATGTTAGGAGATCTTCTAGCAATGAAAATTTCTTATTCAAAGTTAAATCAAATTTTTATACAATTACCACAGGTGTTCTGCATGGATCCGTGCTTGGAACTTTGCAATTTCTAATATTTGTCAATGATATTCCAAGCTCCTCTGATTCATTGGTAACTTCTTATGCAGTTGAAACAACATTACTAAACAATGGGCAAAGTCTTTGTTGTCTAGAAACTAATATGATTAGATCTTAAAAGTAAATTAAAAGTTATTTGTTCATAAATGAATTGAAATTATACATTAAAAAAACAGAATTAATTAATTTCAAGTTTTGTCATGGTTACCAACACCAAAACATTTATTTATTTGTTTGTTTCTTTGATTGTATATTATTTATTTATTTGTTTGTTTGTTTGTTTGTTCGTTTGTTTGTTTGTTTATTTTGTGTTTGTTTGTTTGTTTATTTATGTCAAAAAACAGTTAAAAACTGTGTATGACGTGCTATGGGGAGAAGTTAATTTTTAAGTAACATTTTTGTAGTGAGCTGTTGATACTGTTACCTGAAGAATGTGATTACTATGTCGAGTGTTCTATAGTTATAGACAACGGCGTTTGCTGGAAATATAGAAATATATTCCCGCCCTTAAGTAAGTCATCTTTGACAAAAACCACTTATTCATATATTAAGATACAAGGTAATGGTAAAATACCTCATTAAATAAAGAGAGGCATACAAGAATCACGTGGGTGGGATTTGCTTATTATTCGTACAATTCGTTTTTGTAATCTGAAAGTCTGGGAGCTGTATTTCCCCAGAATATTATGCCATTCCTCAGGCGGGAATGAACATTCGCGAAATATTCACAACGAGCAGTGTGGAAGCTGACTGAATTTGAAAGAAATCTGAACATTAAATTGGAAGTAGACAATGAATCAGTAACTCAAACAGATTGTCATATGTTTCTAGGAATATTCATAGATCTAAACCTAACTTATAATAAACAAGTCAACACACTTCGTAATAAAATAAACTTCAACATATTCCTCTTGAGATACTTTTCTAGATACCTGGAAGCAAATGCACTTCTTCATATGCATAATGCATATTCTTCTCACAACTCAATATGGTATTGAAATATGGGGAGGTATAACAAAAAATGTGGATAGATTAATGGTCCTACAAAAGAAATGTATCAGAAGCATTTTCAAACTGAATCCAAGACAGTCCTGTAAAGATGTCTTTATTAAATATATTGCGTAATAAAGAGGTACATAACTATCATACTAGAGTGCATCGGGACACGCACGCACACGCGCAGTGTATGAGTGTGTGCGCGCGTGCGTTGTATTATTTTTTAATAATCTTGCTAGAATGGGTCAACACGGATGAGTGAGACTTAAAATTCTTTTAGACTGCGATATACATATCCTATTCCATTTGAATGAAAGATTTTCGGTTTGTGCCCGCAACTAAGAGTGCACCGTTTCTTTAACCTCATCTCTTTCGAATCGTCCTCTGAGAGTGCCCATCAAGGATACAAGCACATGGTGATCCGAAGGAGCGAGATCAGGGATGTATGAGGATGCTGTAACGCCTGAAATCTCAATCTCCGAATATCGGCAAGAGTTGCAGCGGCGGTTTGACGGCGCGCGTTGTCGTGAAGGATAAAATGTCCTCAGCAACGGCTCTGTATTGCTAGCTGTCGTTCATTCTCCATGGCGCCGTACCGAGCCCTGTTCACAGTTTCGCCCCTTCGCTGATGGTGCTGGCCCGTTTATATCCCAAAAGAGGGGGAAATTAACGTTTCCGGCAGAGGGCTGAGACTTGAATTTGTTCTTGGCTGGAGATGTGTCGTCAAATTTGGAGACTGTCTTTGACTGTAGTTCAAAGTGATACACCCAGGTTTCGTCTCCTGTGACGATGTGTCAGAAAGTCTTATATCGCGCCAAAAATGGTGTGGCAGCCTGAACACGCATCATATTGTGCTCATCAGTGAGCAACCTAGGCCCCATCGTGTTCACAAAAAAACAGTTCTTCAGAACCACACTAGTAATGATACAAGCGAATCTGACACTTATTCTCAGTTCCATGGCTACGAATCATGGCGTCAGCGCTTCCCACATTCACGTCAGCAACGGCCGTACTGGGACGACCAGTGCGCTACTCAACTGTGACTGACGTAAGTTCACTTTTACAAGCACCCACTCGTACGCTCTACTCCCACTAATACTTCTATCTCCATACATTTCCAACATCCTTCTATGGATTTGTCGAGGTTTTACGCCCTCCGGCGACAAAAATCGTATTACTGCTCGCTGTTCTACCACGGTGCACACAGCTAGTGACGCAGCCATTTTGTTTCAGCGGACATTCCTCTTCAGCTTGTCATTCCATATGTCTGCACGTACCAGAACTTTCTTAAAGCATGCACCTTCACTTCCCGGGAGTTTGAAACGCCTGACATGTTAATTGCATTTAAAATTAATAGTTTGCTGTTGCTTTTTAAATTGCCCTCGAATATGTGTAGTGACGGTACGTACACACATAAGGACAACAATAAACTGTTGGGTTTACCAAAGCGCATACTTTCTCGCATTGTTTCTAAATGCAAAATGTGTTTTCAAGCAGCAAATATTTTTTCCCGCTAAGAGACTTGATCATTTACAACTGGACATTAAATATTTCTCTTTCTACTTCCAAATGGAATCCCACACTATTACCATTGATAAGATTTTATTCATCGTTCATTCAACGTTCAAAAGGGTCACACACACAGGAAGGCGCCGGCTATTCACGTATGAACTAGGAGAACGTATTTTATTGTTTTATACATTTCATTCTTAGTAAACAGTCTTCCCCTTTTGTCTTATTTACAAAATGGTTTTAAAACCGCTTGGATGCCAAAGGTAACCGCAGTTGATAAGATCATAAAAAGCTAAATCAATCAATCGTGTACGCTGTAATGTTTTAACCCCGTTGAAAGCAGGACGAAGAGAAAATATCCATGTGAGAATCTACGTACTATATCTAGTTACACAAATAACGAAGAAATAAATATGTTGTGAAAATGCATATAAGATGTAGTTCTAAACTGTGTTATAAAACTAAAACTAAACTGAGTTTAGATTGATGTAACCAAAGTTTCAAAGACATGTTATCTTTGCAGCTTTTGGATTATGATGTGGAATAATAACATTTCTAGTTGGCCATGGTCGTTGTTTTCCGAAATAATATTGATTGCTCTAGCTCGACGTACGAATTGTGTTTGTATGTATCTGAGAAAACGACATGACCTGAGAAGAAAATATGTTAAGGAAGTTGTGATTGTTCAAATGAACCTGGTTTCCTACTTTGATTTATGGAGCCGTAAAATACTGTCACATCTTGCATGTATCACAACCTTCCACGATGCAGTCTGAATTGCCTTCAGTAGTAATAAACGGGATGTATACGTAGCATAATTGAAATCTCCTATAAGAAGAATTTAAAAAATGGAGGGTGCCCCGACTGAGCCCAGTAAAGGAAAACTTTGCCTCGAAGGATTGAAGATTCATTGGCGTTTGGTTGTTTTAGTAGTCTGGCCACTTTTATGTGCTCTGATTTTTATATATGACACCGGGAAGGTAAGTTCCTTAAGTGTGAATTTGGCTTAAAATATCGCGCGTGTATAATATGTGAATAAAGTAACACGTTTTTATCTTAAGATACACTTCCGAGGTTAAGCAGGCATTAATACTAGTATTGCATTGTCACACTAACGTCCAATCACATGTACCATTTCAAGAGAGAATTTCACCTACTACCTCGCCCCTGGTCTGGGCAGGTCATCTGGTCACGTTTGACACAAGAGTGTGTGATTCAAAACAAAACTCATTCAAAAATAGGTGAAATATAAATTGCTATCACATCGTGCGGCACAAAAATAAATTTTCACTGTTTGCAAATGTGCACTAGATCTTGTAATTAGAAAAGTTGCGTTTTTGCGAGAGATCGTTTACATTTCTCAAGAATCGCTCTCATTTTGCAGCATTGATAACTATCGCAACTATTTCTAATAAATGTACAATCGTTCAATGTTGACGAGAAGTTAAGTAGAAGGTGAAATAACGAAGAGATAGGAGATAAAATGTAGAAGGTGAAATTGAAATAAAAGATGCGTTAAAAAATACTGCTTCGTATATCTGTTTCAATGACCTGTACCACGGCGATCATTTGGTCCCTGGCAACTTAAAATTCCCGCTAACATTGCGACGCAAATTGGTACCTGAAACTCATTGGCTGAATCAGATACGATACGCAATAGCTTACCAATGAATTTCCTTCGTGGCCCTTTGCCTCCAATCAGAAGACTATTCCTGTTCAAGATACAGGAAGAGTGAGACCACGTTTCCACGTCTCACGAATGGTAGGGAGGTTAGAAACACCACTTGGTATGATAACGAAAACATCAAAATAAAATCCTACACCTGTCACACGCAGCATTATTGGTTCCAATTTGTGAACTCAATTTTGATTGTAGAACTTTTTTTTTCTAAACGAAAAATAATTTAATATGAATGTATTTTCTATCGTATTATGAAGTACATGTAATTAAGATTTCATGTTACATGTAAAAATATTTAATGGTATTTATAATCATTATGCCATTCAATAACATTAAATCGTAAAAAGTTGCTGGACTACGTGGGTCCATCGTGAGACAGTTGTGAGTCTACTCACAACTTTCTCGCGATGGACCCAAGTGCTCCAACTTCGTGTGGAATTGGGTGTGAAGGCTTGAAATGAGACGTTATCTGTGTGATTATTAGTAAGGTGTGTACTTCCTACACATTTTTGGTGTTTTATTTATCTTAGTTTATCATTTTATTTTGTGTTTGTTTTATTTGTGATAATTATTCAACAATCAATTCATTGTAATGTATGTTGTCCTCATGCACTATTCATTGTTTACACTGTAGCCCTGATGAAGAAATTATATATTTCGAAACGTTGGCGTAACTAATTGTTTCTCTAACCACATTGACCAATCCCGTGTACCGATTTTAATTCTATATTTTAATGCTAATGCGATTTTTTTTCTTTTTTAAATAGATTGTTATAATTACTTGACTATAGTATATGTCATGCAATTGTTGTAACTATTGTATAAATTCCATCAATTAACATGAATAGAAAATGTAAAAATGACCCATATATGTTTGCTATGTACGTGCTAAAGTGATGTTACCAGGGCCATGACGTTCAATCGATCGGGTTTCAGCGTTTTCAATATCAAGTTTGGAGAAAATCGGCTGAACGGTTGAGGCGCTACCGTTTACCACAGACGGGCAGATAGACGTTTTGCCGTCAATTTTTCGTTATCAAGGACCCCCAAAACTAGTGGATTCACGACACTAGTGTTAGAGGATATCATTTTCTGTATACTAGTTGAATAGGGCGTTGCCGACTCTGTAAACTGTTTTAAAAGTATTTTCATATGTTGAAATTTTTTTCATGCCTAGCTTTGTTCAAATACGTCCTTACAGTATCTGGCATTGAACTTGCCAATGAATTGCAATAGCTTCGTTTCGTTCAGCTTCGGAGATAGTTTGGCGCGGAGGCTCTCGCACCTCTAGCCTCCTCCTCTGGAGGCGTGTTGCGGTCATAGGCAGTGGGTGTTCAGTGGATTCATTGTTCATTGTGTGGCAGTACAGGTATTTCAGTGGACACAATGACCTCTTTATTGGAAGTGCCGTTTTTGTGAAGCGATCCTAAAAGAAGTGAAATATTAATTCTAATTATTTTATTTGGAATGTGACGAACAGTTTTCCAGTAAACCAAAGATCATTGACTCTCAATTTTATAATATGATTCAATGCCTGATATTGTCTGGGCTTCCTCCTAAAGATCTGAACCCACCGTCCGCCACTGCCTCTGATGGCGGAGAGGTTTGCTTCTCCTCCACACATAGCACACGAAGCCCAAATAAGCGACATAAGCACTAAATGTTAAGTCGTGAATGATGCTTAGAAGGCAAATACGAATTAAAGCAGTTTTAACTTTAGACGCGCGAAATGATAATTTGCTAAATGTCTTAACACTGTTCTAGGAGTTCAGGTGCTTGTTCGTGGTGATGATAATGGCCATTTATTGGGTGTGTGAAGTTCTGCCGTTGGGAGTAACAGGACTCATACCGATTGCTATGTTTCCGATTTTGGGGATCTACCCTACGAAGGCTACTTGCGCCACATATATTAACGACACGACGATGATGTTTATGTGTTCAATCGTACTAGCATTCGCTATTGAAAGTAGCAATCTGCATCGCCGCATTGCGCTGAAGACAATTCTTATCATCGGAACGACTCACCTGAGGTAATCACTAACAAAAGTAAATATTACATTTTTATATAGCCATGGTATGTCTGAAAAAATTCTTCAGCAACATTTCTCTCAAATCCTCATCGTCATTCTGCAGTCTCAAATAGGGCGTGTCACGGAAGACACTACCTGAATTCATTGATTCTCCACAACACAAGAACAAGGTGAAAGTCATATTGATGTTTCACGAAGTACCATTAAATGCGGAAGTTATTGAGAAAATTCTGAAGTCTTGTGTAAATTGTTTCATAATTCAGAAAAAAAAGCTATTTTGCACTTTTGTAATTCAAATACTATTATTATTATTATTATTATTATTATTATTATTATTATTATTATTATTGCTCGCGATAGGCCAACTTGGACCACGCGTCCATTAACCCTGCATTTAGCGGGGATCAGAAACATCTCGGTGGCAGGTGCATGTAACTTTTATCAGGGTATCAGCATTTAGCTGATCCGATTTTTATTCTCCAGGTTGTTAGCCTTGGGGGTATGGAAGATGAAATGATGATAATAGAAAGAGTGAGAGGAGGGCACACACATACAAACACAAATACACCCATGCCCAAGGCGGAACTCGACCAAATTATTACCCCAAAAAATCAAAATCTCACTCAATCTCCGTTTTTTAAACTTATCAGTCTTGGCCAAATTGTTTTTATTTACTTTCAAAAGCCATACTTCACTTTCCGTTTTGGCGACTTCTGCTCCCTTGGTGTGGGGCTTCCGCCTCAGTGCCATTCGTCGTCATCCGGTCGGCACGTGTAACCCTTCTCTACCACTCTTCGTCGTGCTCTCTCTCTCTCTCTCTCTCTCTCTCTCTCTCTCTCTCTCTCTTTCTCTCTCTCTCTTTCTCTCTCTCTTTTTCTCTCTCTCTTTTTCTCTCTCTCTTTTTCTCTCTTTCTCTTTCTTTCTCTCTTTCTCTTTCTTTCTCTCTTTCTCTTTCTTTCTCTCTTTCTCTTTCTCTCTCTCTCTCTTTCTCTCTTTCTCTCTCTCTCTCTTTCTCTTTTTCTCTCTCTCTCTCTTTCTCTTTCTCTTTCTCTCTCTCTCGCCACAATACTTTGTTTTTCAGCCGTTTTTTGTTTTTGTCTATTTTATCAATTTCACTAAATCAGTATTTATCTTTTTTCAGTAGTTTACTAAGCCAAAATATTCAAATGAGCCTTGTCTTGTTTAATAAATTTATTCGGCTGTTTTCGTTTTAATCTATTATTCACTTTAATTAAATTTGTGACGAGCGTATAGGGTTAAACATTTAAGTAAAATGTTTTTGTTCTGAACCAAAGGGTTTTTTAAGCATTTCTTAGAGAGTGAGCGAACAAAAATGTTTTAAGACATACCCATTTATATAATAAAGATATACATCTATCTAAATTAACATTAAACTGGTTAATTTTTTATATCTTCATCTTTCAGATGATGCTTCCAGGCGTAGAATTCCTTGTTTCCTTCGTTAAAGTTTTCCCTCTACTTTTATCCCTTGTTCTTTTCCCATTTTCCTTCTAACAAGCAGTTTATTTATCTATTTCAGTGAAAAAATATCTCTGCAGCAGCTCTGACCAGGAGGTCCAAGGGTTCGAGTTCCGGCGGTGGCGATTTTCAACCCTAACTATTCATAGCAGGATCGAATTCAGTCGCCGGAAGAGAATTGGAGCAGCCGGCTACTAC
The DNA here is from genome assembly GCA_017312745.1 of Gryllus bimaculatus. NCBI lineage: Eukaryota > Metazoa > Arthropoda > Insecta > Orthoptera > Gryllidae > Gryllus > Gryllus bimaculatus. The sequence goes on from BOPP01000035.1 coordinate 2,082,737, forward strand.
GATCTGTAGTTTGATGTGGTTTCTTAGTGCGACACCAGGGGAATGCGGGAGTAGTACCGTAGTAAATGGGCCACGGACCGCGCGCTATCTTTCTTTCTTTTTCTTTCTTTCTTTCTTTCCTTTACCTTGTCCTACCTCTCCCCTAACCACACACAATTTGCACTACACTCTTAAATATGTCGGAAGTCCAGTCGGAAAATTACAGCTTGTCCCAGCGGGGGCGGTGCCGCACTAAGAGATACCTGGTTGAATAAAACCCCGCAAGTCGGCCTGTAGTTCGGCAGCGGATCTCACGGGAAAGAAACACCGTTACCTCTCGCGATAAAATATTACTGCACGAACGGGAGTAGTGACCACAGCAGTCGACGTGTCCGGAAACATCAATCAATTTGGAGACATACTCGTATTCTCCCAATCTTAAGTGCATGCCTTCTAAGTATATCCTACGGCGTCCCAAAATGTGCCTTTGAAACTCAATTATGCATGAGATATCGTTCTTTTGAATGCTAGTCCTTTATGCTCTGTAACTCTCACACTCACAGAACTGACGCCCTTTTAGAGCTTGTAGAACTTTCAAAAAGTGTAGTGATAAGACGGGAGATGAACCACAGGTTAAAGTTTGGATTCACCACCATTCATGTGTTCACAACAGGTTAACCTTTGGATTCATGACTGTGACGATGTTTGTGTCCATGTGGATTATCAACACGGCAGCGACGGCTATGATGGCCCCGGTCGTGCTAGCGGTGCTACAAGAACTTGAAGGGGTAATGTATGGTTACAAGTCAACAAATGGACCTCTAGCACTTTGCAGTTTATATTTTTGATATTGGTCTTAACGCAAGTATGGTGTTACTAAATTATTCCAATATTTCTGTACAAACATCGAAGTTTTAAACATCAATATATTAATGCCGAAGTATTATTAACATTGATGAGTTTTGTTCTATGTTTTTTTCGTTTTCTTTGTGAATGAAAAACCCCATAAACACAATTTTGTAAGAGTTAAAATATGAAACTAATGGGAACCAGTCAAAATTTGACGGTGAGATCTAAGATAAATGCAAAATATTGTGCACAGACTAATGTCCACAAAACAAATTCTTAATTAAACAGAAGAAGGAACTATCTTTTCTTCGTATGAGTATTTTTGCATCTGTGCAGATATTTGGGCAGGATGATTGGATACTATGCCGCCACAAGATCAATTATCTTTTCTCTTAGAACCGCTCTCTTAAAAATTTTAGATTCTTTTAAAACTTTTATTCCATATCAAGTAAATATTTTCTTCCAACAATCATTCAACGGATATGAAATAAAAGAAACTTATTTCTAAAATTTTTAAGGAACTTGTTCGAAAAGAAAAGACAAAAACAATAAGAGAGTATTCAATCGTATAAATAAAAATCAATTATGTTTGATGAATTATACTCATCTCTTAGTGGCCCTAATCATTAGTCTCAAAGAACTTCAGCGTTACTTTCTATGACTATGAAAACTTAATGGTGCAAATTTATAATAGAATCCAGGTTTTGAAAACACAATTTGTATCTATTTAATTGTTACAAGACTTCCTTATACACAATGATCATTGCTCTGATTCCTTGTGGTAATATTTGAATTTTAATGTTTTAAAGGGAATGTACCCTAGACATTGCCACATATAGTTTTATCGTATTTTTATAGTATTTATAGTATTATGACTAAAGAAAGGTTTAGACAAACAGAGTCCCACTTTCTCTAATGTTTACCCCCGAGCCTTGTTATTATTCATATTTCTTAAAAACATTACAATTGAACCATATTTCAATTTTAGATTAAGTGGAGGTAATTCACTTAATTCTAAACTATTGAGAAATTCTGAAGGGAACTATAGAATTTTCAGTAATTAAATGATTAACACGAAAATATATTTTTTCTTTACCAGGAAGGAGAACAATTACTTTATAATTTATGTAACCAATCACAATGTTCACTTTCAGGTCACAGAACTGAAGTTTTACAATATCTCCTAATATCAGTTGGTGGAAAACCTGCTTTACCATAAATTTCAAGAACAATATCTTTTTGTACTTCAATACCTATATGCAATGCGATAGTTCCTTTTGGTTCCCGGCTTAGGCTTAGATACTCTCCATTTCCATTTGTAATTAAAAAATCAGAAAATTCCTTTTCTTCTGGATTTTCTCGCATGTTTTTACTTTCTCGTATACATACGTCAATTCGGAGTAATACAAGTAGTATTGAGAAAGATATGTAATGCTGTGGCAAAAAACAGCGATTTTTCGACACAAAAACTTGTGTACTGTAGGGCCTTGATGCAGAATACGTAGATAAATCCTGTTATATGTAGTAAGTTACTCCCTCTAACACGTTCTGTAATCAGACTTCAGAAATTGTGGGTCCTTGACACCGAAAAAGTGTTAATTTTTTTTTCTTTTCAAAACGTGTGTGTCCTGTCTGTGAACACCACTAGCTCTTAAACCACACGTAATATTTTTTCCAAAATGGATATTCCCCTATCTATCTGGCTCGACTCGAAGCTTTGCGATTTTGAAAAACATTCTTTAAATTTTGGTGCACTTTAAATGAAGCCCCACCGACATTTTCAAAATTCTGGCTACACTACATGTTAGAGAATTTTTTTTATAAATTTAGCAACTGGATTTATTCACTTGTTTGTTACCAGGGCCCGGCAATAAGCGTGCCGAAAATTTGCCATTTTCCGGCGCACGATTTCAATACATTTTCTTCCTACATTAGTAAGGGCGAGGAAGTGAAAATAGAGTGAAAAGTTCTGTGTGTGTAGCTAGTATTAAAAATGTTAAATACGTGTTCTTTGTTTTCTGATTGCAGAGTAGATTCGTAACTGTCTTCATACCTCCAAGGAACGACGAGGAAAGAGAGCTGAGTAGAATTTTGATATAAAACTCTTTTTTTCTCGCTTTAATTTATTTCTGCCCTAAGTTGGACAGCCATTGAAATACCACCCACTTTCCCTCTTTAATCAATTACAATAATTATAATACTAATACTAATATTCCCTTTTGGAATTGTACTTCTATTTATTTATATTTTTGGCTAGCTCAATTTTTATATTATAATACTCAACAATACTCGCTGTTACAAGTCTCAGGGCTTCTGTAATTGTTTGCTTTGTGATGCTGAAAATAATCGCTCTTACGAGATTACGGCTGGTAAAAATTTCTAATAATTAGCAAAACCTTGCATTGGTGGCTACTCTCAGGACACGTTGAAATAACTACGAAATAATAACACGTGATTCAAAAATATGTTACAGTAGCGTATCTACTGTAATTGACTCTTTTAATTAATTTTTACCGATAATATTTAAATATATTAATCAATTGAAAATAAATATCTATGAGATATTGAAACTCCTCTTAATACATTAAAATTATCAGCATTAAGTAATTAAAAGAAAAAAATTACAGTAGATATATGATATATGTTTTTGCAACTTTTAATGCTAATTAATGTACTGCAGTGTCTCTGACAGAGAGGTCATAGGGTTCGAGCCCAGTCTTATGGATTGTCGAAGCTCGATCGCTAAGCCTCCGCCTGGGAAGTGCATGACCTTGAGTGCCCTAGTGACTCTAAAGAGCTCTGCCAGTGGTAGCGCCTCCCTTCCCGGACATGTTGATGGGGAGACCTCCACGGCTATACGTTGAGGAGTTCCACCGAAGGAGTAGGCAGAACTCGTAGCCCAGTGCGGGCAATCTGCCTAGGAACGGTGACCAGAAGTACTACCCAGTAGTTAGTCGGAAGACTGGAACTTGGCAGCCCAATATATGACTAGTCTAACCAGGGCTGGGAATGCGGCCAGACGAACCGGTCTTCCTGGTAGCTCGACGGAAATGACCGGCTATGAAAAGAGCACGCATGGTCGGGTAAAGGCCTAATGCTAGATGTAAGTTACTAGCTCTGTCGATTTCAGCCGCTGTCTAATGACCACAGCAGATAACGCATCTGGAAAAAAAATCAATCCTGAGAGTGTGCAGGTAGGCTTCCACTAAATTTTGAGTGGCAGTCCAATAATCCATATTTGGACTCTGTCAATTTGCAGCTGTAAGGAGTTATGAAGTACAACCTTCACGAGTATCATAAATTATTTTCAGCAAAATATAGTCTCTCTTGTTATTTCACGTAGATTACATTTTAACTTTTACTCAAACTTTTAACCTTTTTATATCTATTTTGTTAACGTATTCTTACTTTCGTATACGTTTTATTGTACGTGATTAAAATAATTTTGGCTATGAAAATGGCCTTTACTTAAATAAATTATTAATAACGTTTACCGAATATTACGTTTAGCTACCAATCTCGACAGTGAAGTTCTTTAACATTTTCTTTGAAGAATTCCTACGGGACTTACCAAAGTTTATAACTGTTAACCGTTTGTGCTGTGTGTAGTACACCATGCGTCTTGAAGAAGCCTTTAATGTTTGTGTATTCTTTGGCGTTGTGGAGTGTGACGATGTGGCTGTTTGCGCAGGAACCCGTACCCCACGCGGACGACGCGCTGCTACTTCTTAGGAATCGCGTACTCGGCTTCCATTGGCGGCGTCGGCACGCTCATCGGGACTGGAACCAACCTCACTTTCAAGGGCATTTTCGAAGAGTAAGTTGCGGCAAGGCGTAGCTCTGCTTCGCGCGCGAGGGCAGTTTAAGCGATTTTGTGTTCTACAGATATTATAGAGAATTGATTCTAATTGAAGTGAAAATTTGAGTGTAGTGGTGTGTTGTAACAAAATAAGAAGCTGATAAAAGAAATCTTTATTGAAATAATAAAAATTGTTCACCATTCGCTTATATCAGTTTATATCTAGCGAACAAAATATTATTGCAAAACTATTTATTGATATTAGCTTCTTAATATTGAAAATAGTATTGCTAGAAAATAATATTGTAATCACATACCTCTATAAAGTTGTATATACACGAAAATAAAGTGACAAAAATAGATTTTTAAATTTTTTATTAAAACCTATCAGAAAAATCTGACAAATTCCAGAAGATTGATAATTTTTACGGCAACATTTGGAGATTTTTTCATGCTCCCGGCGGAATTAAAACTTACTTTAAAAAATTCCAAAATTTTAAAATCCATTTAAAAGTTTGAAATCGCGGCAAATAAAATTTTAAAAAATTGGTTTTGGGAAATTGAGTAAATTTCACATTAAGAATCACTATTTTCGATAGAAATTAATTCGTACAATTCATAAAAAATAAAATAATAAACTTTGTTACCTGAAGGAAGTTGCGGTAGTAGTTTGAAAAGCACTACTCTAGTTAGTTAGTAAACAATTCAATCTGAATCATAAAAAATATGTAAAAAAGTCTTATATAGAAGTAAATTACCTGGTGTGTTAACTGATTTAATGATCTCGAGCGACAAAAATCCTATGCGTTTTTGTCACCGCTTGATCATCAGAGACCTGTTTAACGCCTTTGGTGCTTAAATAACTAATTCATTGCCAATAAATTACTCAAAACTATAAAAAATTCAAAAAATTGTACGTGACGTAATGAAAGAACTAAATACGGAGAACAAATTCCACTTAAAAAACAATCGCCATCTTAAACTGTGTGGCTGTATTGAGAAAATTTTGAAAAGTGCCCCAGAGTACCACCAAAATTTGAACAATGTTTTTCAAAATCATAGATTTTCATGTCGGGTCAGATCGACTGAGGAATATTTATTTAGGAAAAAAATCCTATGAATAGTTAAGGCGCTAGTGTTGTTCATTGACGGACGAACATTTTGCCGTAAACCAATGTTTCGGTATCAAGAATCCACAAATTATGAAAGCTGACTAAACGTGTTAAAGGAAGTAATTTACTACATAGTGGGACATGATTTATCCACTTTTTCTGTATCAGTGCCCCACAATAAGATAATCCGTCGAAAAAGTGCTCTTTTTGTCAGATGCAATCTTCGAACATTGGCGTTTAATCAAAATTCTTCCAGTTATCCTTTGTCATTTTCCTAAACTTCCCTTCATTGATTCCTCTTTGCTCTATCTCTCTCCTGTAGATTAATTACTAAAATGTGCACGTGATTGCCTGCACAGGAAGTTCCCCGAAGGTCCCGCGGTTGACTTCGCAGATTGGGTGGGTGCCATGTTGCCGCCGACGCTGATTATGAACACGCTCACGTGGGTTGTGTTGTCCTGGCAGTACCTCGGACTACTCAGGTACATTTTATCCTCTCTATCAAGTCCAGCTTAACAACGGTATGTGGCCAGTACGTTGAAGATACACAATTAGATATCTGTAAAAAATTCACTAACGCGCAAGTATTCTACAGACCTAGTCTATCTCAGTGACCCGATTTGAATAGTGATGAGCAGAATCTCGAATTCGTAAATTTGATATTTCACATTCTGGGCGCCTTTATCTGTTGGCCACAAGCTTAGAAAAAATATTCGAATTTTTAGTTATGCCAGGATTCACTGTACCGGGTTTACATGGCGAAACGTTGAGTTCAAGACCTTGACGAATAACGTTTGAAATGGTCCACTTAGTATTAAACAAAGACACTTTTGACACCGAAAGATATGAACGTTTTCCCCCAATTTCCTCAGAAAATCCGGCATGGACGAGGAGGTTCGTCTTCACAAGTTAGAGGGCAAGGAGCGAGCTAAGGAAGCAGCAGATTTAGCTCGTTCAGTCATTCAAGAGAAGCATGCAGAACTCGGCCCTATGAGTTGGGCGGAAATTTGGGTGATCGTGTTGTTTATCATCGTCGTCGCCTTGTGGATCACACGGGATCCAAACTGGATGACAGGCTGGGCCCCTATTATAAGTAGCGTGTAAGTAATGCTTTCCAATGCGACGATACACATGTTCTTCACACATGACATATAAGAATTTCCTTCAGAAATTGAGTAGTACACGATGCACGTAACTTTAGCATATTCTGTCATTTTTAAACGTTGAAGTTATTGGAAGTGCTTGAGGAATCGGGTTAATATTTACATGTGTGCGTTCCTTTTTTTTCATTTCATTTTATAAGATATTGAAGTAATATTGATTTATCATTTGCATATTGAAGTGATATTTTCTCAAATGGAACTATTCTTATGCTTTTAGTCTGTCATGACAGGCGTTAAAATACGAATCCACTGATGTACATCCTGGTCCTGGGTACATCCGAAGGTTTGACAAGCGTAATTTGCGTAATGCTTGACTCTGGTTTACGGAAATTAAAAATGTACTGCCCGACGCACTGTCCGATAGTTCACTGCTATCACGCGTTCCGTAAATGTACTTTGAAAGCTGATCTGGATGTTTGAAAATACGAAGAGAATTCCAGGACTTCGTAAAGCTTGTATTTTTATGAATTTTGCTTTTCAACTTTCAGTATTTTTTTTTGTTTGTTATAAGTATTACAATAGTTGAAATAAAATTGTTTATGTTACTTCAACTCTGTAAGATCTTTTTAATAAATGAAGCATTATTAAAGGGATCTTGGGATAAATCAGCAGAATAAATTGAGATAAAAAGCTTTGCTGGCCTCCACGTTTTTCAGACTTGTTATCATTATTTTTTTTCTTTGAGGCGTTCTTCAGAAACTGTGTGAGCCAAGAGAATCGAACTTCAGGAAATGATATGTATAGATTCTTTGTAGGGCATGTTTAGCATCGAAAGAGGAAACTGCTTGCAATTAACAAACCTTTCTAGACACAAATTCAAATGTGTTTGTAAGAGATGGAGACTTTTCGAACATATGCTCAAGTAAATTGAATAGTATTGTAATATGTTTACCTTTTATTTACTAGCCTGCAATTGAAATTTTTACTATCTTGCGTACTACAAACGTAGTTCTTAAGAAGTTGCGTTGATATTTACTGTTAATATTCCATTATTCCCGATATTTCCCGATTCATTCCATTATTGTCGGTCATGATTGTATGATGTAGATAATATTCCTATAAAAGAAAGTAGATTGAAGGAAGGTAATAAATTTGATTTTAGAACAAACAAACACGCTTCTGCACCTCAAAAAGTTTTCATAGCTGATTATTATATTAACACATTGAAAGCTCGCTTGAGATGCAATTAAGGTAGGCTTGTTTGAAATTAATTCTACTTTTATGTATTATGTTCTGTAAATAGTGCAACATTTAAATTTATTCATGTTCGTTTCATTTATAAAAGTAAGAAATGACTACTGTTCCTGACAATCGAAATAAATGCGATATGCACGAGAGATGATTCGATTGAATAAGGCTTTTCAAGTTATTACTCAGTTTTTAATATTGCATAAATTACAATCTATTTCTTATCTAGTTTCAATCATGCAAGAAATTATGTGCTTTGTAGCACCTCTATATTTTTAAAAGAAGCTTTTGCACCCTTCTATTATACATTGTTGTGGTGTTCCGCTCTTGTAGGTACTCTAGTTGTTCAGAATCTTCCGTTTTATCCCTCAAGCGAGCGATTGCGTAATCAGCCTCCGTACAGTTTACATAATTATTTCTCCATAAATAGTACTTAATTATTTTTTTTAGTTTAATATTCAGATTAGCACTTGGGAACATGCAGGAGAATATTCTGTACAACATGCAGAAAACGGGCGGGGAACATGTAGCTTTTAGTGTTTTATGTGTTAAAAGCTTTTTATGTGGAGTAACATGCAGTGGGAAGTATGCGAGGGCATGTGGAGCCGAGTCGGAATTGTTTCTTAAGCAAAATTTACTAAATAAGCCGCTCTTCACGTATTGTGGGAGGATTAACTTCTCTGGATACCTCAACTCTAAAGCATGCATGTGCGGTCCAAAACGAGCGGAAACTCGATATCTATGTGAATTTAATTTGCCGTGTCAATAGACCCGTTCTTACGAATCTGTAATGCTTCAAATTGACGTGCAATTCAGGAGCAGGCAGTTCGCATTTGGGATCCAGACTGAATTTTTTCTGATATTTTCTGATTTGACTGATATTTTCACTATTAAAACATTGAATTACAATTTGCGGTGTGTTCCCAGGGGCCCTCTTAGTTAGTAGTTATCATTCATTTTGAAATTATTTAATTAAAGATAAAACACAAGCATTTGGAAGCGTAACGTTTTCATATAGAAGAGTGAAATATTTATGAACGGAAAGCGAAACATTGTTAGCAACTGCTGGATGCCTTCGGCGCGGCAGCAGAAGACGCGGACGCCCCTCTTCCACAGCACATAATTTAGTAAAAGTGCTTAAAGGGCACATATTAGTCGGAACCTTTGCAGGAAGGTAATCTGTTGCGTCTTGAAACAAATTCCTTCACACACTTTACAATAAGTATACGGTTAGTAATGAGTGTGTTTGTAATAATTACTCCCACGCTTTCTTAACTTCAAAAAATAATTGTTGTTTCAGGAAAATCCACTCCTCCACTCCGGCAGTGTTGATAGTGCTATTCTTGTTTGCCATACCGGTTATTCCTTCAGTTTTCTATTGCTTGAGCAGAGACCGTAAGTACATTCACTGTTGGCTGGTGCATGCTCTTTAAGATAAGTCATCAGTCATTGGACTTTTGGGCCACGCCTGAACCTGGTTTTGATGAATAGATGGCGATATTGAGAGGAGTAGATGGATGCTCTTTACACATTCATTCATTTTCTAGATGCATAACCCTTCGAGTAAATGATCACTTCGTAAAAGGTACTCAGAAAGGTCTTATAAGTGATAAAAAGGTGTTTGTGAAAAATACTTTGTCTCCCGCCTAGGGTGGAAAAAATGCGAGCATGAGAAATGTTTCGGTTGAGTGGATACTACTATTTTTTAATCCACCTTAAGTTGCGTTTTATGAAATATTTTGGCGACCTACACTTGTACAGATGCCAGCACCAAATTTAGGAAACCAAATATTTCAAGGACAAAACAATTACGTAACTGATTATCAATTTCCTTGTAACACTTAACTCTGTGCCGAAGATGAATTTAATCCGTTGAATTTTATTATAAAATCTAAAAGTTAAAAACACATTTGTATGCGTTTTAAAATACAGTTGTTTTCTTGAATATATTTACTCTTTTCGCCAAAATTCGCATCCTTTGTAGATCTCTGATCGTCTTCAAAGATGAGAGAAAGAAGTCAAAAACTGTAGTAATCTGTTTATGGATATTTGACCAACAGAGAATCATCACTATGAAACATTTCACATTACAGAGCCCATCTTTTCACTCGTACCCTTATATATATAATTGGTTCTTCTTTTAGAGAACAATGCTTTAATAACGGGATTGTTTGGGGCGACCTAACAATCATTAAGACTAAATGTACCAACGATCAAGTTGTCACCACTGCATGGCAAATAAGCAAAAGATAGTGATGCAACACATACTGCTTCGCATTATTTAAAACTTTTGAAGTTCTCTAAACTTCTTTGAGTTCAACGAAACTAAAACTTGCGCTTCTGTTTTAATCGTTCCTAGTGGTATTTGTGGAAAACAATTAAAGAAAAAAATTGAAGCGGCCTTTGAGAAAATGTTATTTTTATAATTTTCATTAACTTCAAGCACAAATTACACAAAAAAACTACTAGCTGTTTTGAAAAAACAACGCACATGACATTAATGAATGAACAAATTGTATTTGAAGGAAAAATTTATATCTTCATTTTTGTGGTTGTAGGAACACATAGAAAAACTTTCAAACTTTCAAACAATTTTGAAAGTTCAGAGTTAACAGTGACAAATGGATCTATGCCATCTTTTTAAGTGTACTTTAGTCTTCCAAAAAACATTTAGATCCATTTTTGAGAATTTTTTGAAAATGTCCTAGGGACATGTAAAGTATCCCCCAAAATTAAAGAATATTCACAATGCCAGGACTTCGAGTGAGTCCAGATTGACCGGGCAGTATTCAGTTTGGAAAAAGTCCTTCGCATATTCGTAGTTTAGGCGCTTGTGTTGTTCACAGAAAACAGATAGGCAGACGGACGGACGGACGTTTTGAAAAAACCTTTTTCGATATCAGGAGACCCCAAAACGTGTATTTCCGTTGTAATCTAAAACCATCTATGTCCCGCATCAGTACATAACTACCTATATACTCGTATATACATACGTATAGGAGAAAGTAAAAAGAAGCTCGTTGACATGCCAGAAATGACTACCGTATAGAAGGCGAAACACTTGCCTCGGGGAGATGCACAATTCTTCCAGACGAACGCGATATGATTGGTTGCGGTGAATGCAAAATCCTGGTATTCCAGCTCTGCATGAAGAGTTGCGAAAGTGAACAAGACGGGCCTGAACTTCAGGCTTAGACAAAAAGTTTTACAATTTGTGTAATAAAGCAAATATTTAGGTACTAAAAGGCAACACACTCATTCACAATCAACTACAGTCAATGGCAAAAAAATGATTTCTGCCTTTCCGCCTAGGCGATACTAGAGCGCTCTCGCGACTATCAAAGATACTCTTTGAAGTTGCTGTTTGAGTGGTAGTGAACTCTGGTGGAAATTTGCTCGACTTCTACATGTTGACAATCGTCGCAATTATTGCATAAACTGCATTTTCTTCTTTTCCGAATAGGTATACAAGAAACGACGTAATTACGTATATACGGAGTAATATACATAGTATAGGGAAAGGTATATAATTCTGCAGAAAATAAGTTTCGAGATTGATCCCGTGTCACCGACAAAGTGGGTCTTTTCAAAACTTCCGTCTGGATGTTTTGTCCGTCAGTGAACATCACTAGCGCCTAAACTTGGGGTAGGATTTTCTCCAAATTGAAGAAACACATGTCCTTCTGGCTCGCCCTCTGCACTGGTTCCCATCCAACTGAAGACTGTCCCTCCCACACATCTGACAAACGATTCACCCCAAAATGCATCAACTGCACCCTAAATCACCGTGCGTTACGACTCACAATGCCCCTTCTCCAGAGAAAGCCATAGAACGACGACATGCACGAGTAAGATGACCATAACATTAGGCCATCCATCCCCCAAAAACCAACTTACTCCCCCCCCCCCTTAGACCCCAAAACCAATCTTACGCCTCTTTGCCACAACAAGCCAAAACACAACAAAGCACAACCCAACAACAGCTACTCAGTCAACTACCCAAGGCATAAAAGACCTCCTCTCCCTTCTCCAAAATCCCACAGTGAAAAAGATAATCCCCTTCTTAAAACCCCTCCTCAAAATCCTCAAAGGCCTAGAGGACACCATCACTAAACTCATTCCAGCAGGAATAAAATTAGTTGAAATCCAAATAATAGCTCCCCCTCCCAAAATTTCCCCTTCATTATTGCAGGCGACCTCAACAGTAAATCAACCTCATGGGGCTGCATGACTAGTAACGAGACCGGCTTACGACTAGAACATTTCATAGACACAAACCCCCAAATCCAAATAAAAGTGCCTACTGAACCTACCCACCTTCTTCGACATATTTTTCACGATATCCTGGATATTATCCTCCATTCCTGGATATTATCCTCCCAAATACTAATAACCACCTCCCACCCAAAATACGACCTGTACTACCTATCTGACCATCTCCTAATACTTTTCATCAGCTCCTCAACCCCAACTACATGCTTCTTAAACCCCCATCAATACCAAAAACCGACTGGAAAAAATTTAAACACATACTATCTAAGAAAATACACTTTCCCTCTGACCACCCAATCCATAGACAACTCCATAGATAACCTCACCTACCACATAAAACAAACATATCGGAAAACCACATTCTACTCCAGAAATACACACCCCACCTTCACTGACGAAATCCTTATGATCATATGACATAAACGACGAATTCAACGACGATACTACAAATTCAGACGAGACGACGACAAACGAGAACGAAAAAGAACGCAAAAAACAATACACAACCTACTTAAACATCACGAGACGCATAAGTATGACGACCTACTATCTGGCAAAAGCAGCCCCAATAATATCCATAAAGTCATAAAAGCAATCAGAAACCATCCCACTCCCATTTCCCCTATCCTAACCACCAACAATACTTTAACCCCAAACCATCATCACCCCCATCACCAATACCTTCGACCATCCCTGGCCGAACGCTTCCTCCCCCGTACATCCCAATCCCAGACATGGAATTGGAATGTCCTTGAAACTCCACCTCTACCACCTTACCAACAACAGGCCTGGAGACGAACGACGCAGAAGTTAAACAGATACTTAAGACGATAGACTGTAACAAATCGCCCGGACCCGATGAAGTCCTCCCTTCTCAACTCACCCACCTAACAAAAAATGCAATAGACCTGATTACCCTAATCCTCAACTCCTGCCTAAGACTGTCCTACTTCCCCACCATCTGGAAGTTCGCTCGCGTTACCATGATCCCCAAACCTGGCAAGGATCATCGGCTCCCATCTAAACATGTCCCATCAGCCTACTACCCATCCTTGGTAAGTTATTCGAAAAGACACTTCTTCTTTGTCTAACACCTCTCCTCGATCCCATCATTACCTCCACACAATTTCCTGTCCGTGAACGTCGCTCGGCGGCCCTCCAAACTTTAAACCCTTCCCTAGCCATCGCCACCCCACTGCAAGAGAGAAAAGAAATACCTGCCATTTTCACAGACCTCACCCAAGCGTACGACATCGTCTCCCATCCAATCCTTCTCATGAAAATCCGACCCGATATCATCGATCATATTCACACCCTACAACAAAGCTATTTAAATCATCGCTCCTTCCACATCCCACACCTATCAAAAACCTCTCCCAATTACCGAATTCAATCCGGCGTCCCACAGGGCGCTGTGCTACCCCTAATCCCTTTTCCATTTATATAAATGATATTCCACCAACACCAAGAGTACAAACTTTCCTTTACTCCGATGACCTTGCCCTCCGCTTCCTAAACCGATCCTTATCCTACCTCCAAGAATCCCTAAACTTCCACCTCTGGGCTTCCCAAAACTCCATTATCATAAACCCATCCAAATCCCAAGCAATCATGTTATCCTATAAAACATACTCATCCAACCCCCCTGCCATAACCATTGGAAATGAACCAATCCCCTGGACACCAGAAATATTCTACCTTGGCATAACCTTCTCCCGCAGACTCATTTGGACCAACCACATCCACAAAATTACTGTCAAAGCAACCAGGATCACCAATATCTTATATCCCATCTTCACCAATCCCCAAATATCCACCAAGAGAAAAATCCAAATTTATATCCGTCCCATCCTAACATATGCCCATCCCACTTTGTTCGCTACATTCCACACCAACCGCACCACACTAACCCAGGTTGAAAACCATAACTCCGCCTCATCTTCCGCCCATCCATGTACACCTTTTACAACTCCATATGACATCAAAACAAAATACCCCACATCCTCACACACCTCCACAACTCCGCAATAGTCCAAATTAAAAAATACATCAACAACCCTCTATTTCGAAACCTAATCCTTCCTCACCACCACATCCTCAGAAACCCACCCCGTCACACCCGGAAAAAGCATCCCTTAAACATCCTCCAACTTCTCCCTCCCTTCGCCCAAGCCACAGGGCAAGAACAAGCAACGACAAATTAAACAGACAACGAATTGAGAGAATGACTGACACGCTGTACATTTCGTCGACAACAAAACTCCGCCGCCTCCTCTGACTAAATCCTTGTTCAACTCTTCCCTCTCTCCCCACCCTATCCCCTCATATCCCGGTCCTGCCCCCTCCCTCCCCCGCCATCCAACACCTTAATAAAATAACTCCTCTCTCCATAGAAAAATTAACCCTTCCGCCAACAACCCAGACTCCCGATCCCCGTCCCGTACGGGGGAGAGGAGTCAAAAAAACGAAACAACAACCCACTGGAAGCCCATTGTTCGAAGAGACCCCGCAAGGGGTCAGGCGAAAACGATTTGTACACCAAATGAGACGTTCTGGCTCGAGTGTGAAGCATTGAGGTTTTGAAAAACATTTCTTTAAAATTTGGGAGTACCTTACATAATTTTTTTTTTAAAACAGCTCCATTTTTTTTCTTGATTTTTTTGTACGAACAAAGTCTACCTATAAATGTGGCATAGGTCTGATTTTCACTGTTAACTCTAAAATTTTAATAATTGCAAAAATGGAATGTTTTCTCCTTAATAATTAGCATTTATCTCAACATGGTCTCATATTTTGCTTTAACATGTTCATGTAACCCTCAAAACTCTTAACAATGTAATGTATTAATGATCTTTTTATAATAGATTTAAAAAGGATGCCAAGAAAAGTGCCTATGGGTGACTTAATTTTATTTCATTTGCTATTGTTATTCACGATTTATAATATTTACTTATTATTTCACATTTGAAATAGATTGTAAATATTCGTCAAATATAATAATTTCAAGCCATTTGGGGGGGGATTGAAAATGTCGTTGGGCTTAAAGTATCCCAAAACATTCAGCAGGGTGTTTGAAATTTGAGGGCTTGACATCGATCGATTGGGGAATATACATTTTGATGAAATCTTGTGATTTACGCGCCATGGTAGTTTGTAGATGGACGGACAGACAGACGGATTGCCGTAAACCATTTCTTTGGTATCCAGGACCCAGAAAACATGAATTCGATACACAACCATAGGAAAAACTATAAAGTAGACATTTTACGCATGGGTAAAAATAGTGGGGAACTAAACTTTTTTTTGGCGGATCCAGCGTATTCTAAGAAAGTTCTCTCAAAAAGTTTGTTTTTCTGTTTTTAGGTCACTAAATCGCTTTTTGTGTGCTTCACAGCCCCTGTAGAGGTGATCGATATCTCATTTATTCCTCTCGACAAGGAAGATCATTTGACACAATTCTTATCCGGTTCTCTCTAGCATATTCGGGGAGGTAACAGTGACACAAAGTTAACAGTGAAAATCGGACCTATCCCATCTTAAAATATGCTATCTTCTGTCTGTATTTTGCCTATCTTCTTTCAGAAATTTAAGAAGAATTTTGAGAAATTATTTTAAATGTCCTAAGTCATGTAAAGTACTCCCAAAAATTAAAGAATAACATTCAAAATTCAGAGATACTAGTGGGCAGATCGATCGGGGAGTATTCAGTTTCCAACAAAATACAACTGTATATGATTAGGCGCTGTGATATTTGACAGACAGCAAGGCAGGCAGATGGACATTGGAAAAAAACGACACTTCTTCGGCATGAAAACGGGGGCTTCAAAACATGTATTTTCCACAGCACTACATAACTTTCTCTGAAGAACGTTTATTACTTCGTCTATTCTAACGTATACGAGAAAGTAAAAAGAAATCGAGTTAAATTGGATGATTAGAGTCAATATAATAGAAAAGTTGTAACAATGTTAACGAAGTAGGTATTAATTCATACAAAAAGGAAGTAGCATGGAGCATCGTCAGCACGATAAATATAATAGTATTTATAATATCGTAGAATATAGTATTTAGAACTATGGATCCAATACCGCAACTTTTAGCGCACTGCTCATGCCTGAAAAAGACGCTTTTACTAGCTTACTAGTATCACAACATTCCAAATTCCGTTCCCAATAGCAATTTTGCCATTGTGTAAACTCGCACCTTAACAGCCTGGCATACGTAACAAAATGTATGACAATTTAATGTGCGTTTAGCCAGACAACTAAGCACCTAACCAACACGTTTAGCTCCAAAACTTCAATAGCTTCCCAGTAAAACTCGTGAAAATCACACCAAAGACAAAGCATTCTGCGTCTAGATTTCTTTCCTGCATTGAAACGGAGACACTTTCAACATCAAACAGAAATAGACATTACTTGCTTTTTTCACAGCGGAGAAAAGACCAAGTCGACAGGAAAACGCGATTCTGGTTTGGAAGGAGGTGGTGCTGAAATTTCCATGGGACCTCATGTTCCTACTGGGTACGTACCTACTGGTTGCCAGTGTGCTGGAGTCGGGTGTCAATAGCAACGCAGTCTGCAGCTGTCGCTCCTGCAGGTTCGGGCTTCGCCTTGGCCAAGGGGAGCGACGTGTCCGGGATGTCCCATATGATCGGGGGCGCCCTGCAAATCCTACAAAAGCTCGATCCCTGGTTCGTGCTCCTGCTGGTTTGCTTCATCGCGAGCAATATGACGGAGTTCACCTCCAATGTTGCTGTCGCTAATATACTTTTACCAGTGATCTCAGATATGGTACGTATGCGTTCGCATACGCTATTCAACTCTTGAATTAGGCTTCGACGAATGTACTTGTATATAGTTTTTGCATTACTCTCGGCTCACCTTGCTTAACGGCAGTTGACCTGGAGAATAGTAGATCAGATGAGGATGTTGATGAGGAGGTAGGCTGATGTAAGAGAGAACGGCAATGGAATCAGTTGGCAAAACCGAAGAAGTAGAAATCTCTCCGGGCTTTACATTTGCCAATTATTTATAAACAAACGTAGCAGAACCAATGAATTGGCAGTTATTAGGACATGTAAGTATCATGTTATTAGAGCTCTTCGTAATACAATAGAAAGGTGCCATCCTTACACCTTGCAGTAATATCTTTTTAACTGTGATAATAAAAAAGATAAACAAGAACACTTCCAAAATCAAAAATTTCTTGCAAATGGATCCCATATTGAAATTAAGCTAGAAAAACGCCTTACTGGATAAGATGCTACACTGAAGAGCCAAAACAAGTGGTACAGCCATGCGTATTGAAATAAAGATATCTGGAATCAATCAGAATATGGTCCTCCGGTCAGCTATATAAGACGACCAGAGTCTGCACATTTGTTAGATCTGTTACTGCTGCTACAATGGCATGTTATCACAATTCAAGTGAGTTTGAACGTGATGTTATAGTCGGCACAAGAGAGATGGGGCATCCCGTCTCCGTGGTCGCGATGAAATTTGGATTTTTCCGTACAACCATTTCACGAGTGTACCGTGAATATCGGGAATCGGTTAAACATGAAACCTCCGGCATCGCTGCGGCTGCAAAAAGATCGCGCAAGAACGGACCGACGACGACTGAGGAGAATTATTACACTTGACACAAGTGCAACCTTTCCGCGAATTGCTGTGGATTTCACTGCTGCACCATCAACAAGTGTCAGCGTGAGAACCATTCAATCTGACATTATCGATATATGGTTTAGAAGCAGAAGGCCCAATCGTGTACACTTGATGACTGCGCGACACAAAGCTTTACGCCTCGCCTGGGCCTATCTACACCGACAATGAACTGTTGATTACTGGAAACATGCTGCCTGGTCTGGCGCGTCTCGTTTCACATTGTTTCGAGCGGATGAACGTGTTCGAGTATGGCGACGACCTCATGAATCCATAGACCCTGCGTGTCAACAGAGGACTGGTCAGCTGGAGGAGGCTCTATGATATAGGGTGTGTGCATTTGAAATGATCTGCGAACCCTAATACGTCTAAATACGACTGACATGTGACATGTGCATAATCATCCTATCTGATAACTTGCACCAATGCATGTCTATTGTGCCTCCCGAGGACCTTGGGCAATTCCAGTAGGATAGAGCGACAGTCCACACGTCCAAAATTGCTATAGAGTGGCTCCAGGAACACTATTCTGATTTTAAACACTTCCACTAGCCATTAAAATCCCCAGACATGAAATAAATTTGTATTTAGACCTGTCGCTTTTATATGTGACACTTAAAAGTAATTAGATTAACAGAATCACTTTAAGAAGGCAATCACAATAGACTTGTAATAATTCAGAAGTGTTGCCAAATAAATATAAGTGCACCGACCTGAAAGCGAAACATTTTTTTTAAGATTATGCAATTGAGACATGTTCGACGCGAGATATATATTAACCCCTCCAGCCGAATACGCTAAGTCAAATACCATATTAAAACGAGCGCGTTCAGTCCGTTGAATTTCTAGAGGGAAAAGATAAGTAACAGGAGGGTGAAATATGAATGAGAATAAAGACCTGTAAGCCGGAACTTATGTTAGTATCTATCAGAAGTAGGAGATAGCGGAGAGTGTGTTTAGCGTTGTGTTTCTCACAAGTGATCATAGCCGTCGTAACCACTTATTTTTCAGGCTGTCGTCATTCAAATCAATCCCACGTATCTCATGCTGCCTGCTGCGGTCTGCTGTTCATTCGCCTTCATGTTGCCCGTGGGCACCCCGCCGAACGCCCTCGTCGCCGGCTACGTGAACATCCGCACCACTGACATGGTATGCATGAAAGAAAAGTTATTTCCTAAAATGTACATGTATACTGCTATTCACATTTATACTTACCTTTTCTAGTTTTATACACGTGTTCTGGCTATATATTTCATTTATGTTTCAGATGATCTCTGGTATTCTGCCAACTGTAATAACTTTGGCTATCGTTGTTTGTACTTTTCCAACATACGGTGCCTTAATATATACGACTTTGACTACCTATCCTGATTGGGCAAAATCGAATACAACTGACTAAGAATATAACCAAAAGAGCATTAATAAGACAACAAAACCGTAATTAGCATTACGTCACGAAGTAAGCAAGTTATTTTTCGTACCATTTCAAAAGAATACAAATCCCAGTATTTGCTCATAATTTGGGAGTAGAAGAAGGTTTTCTATACGAATTTAATAATACTCGTTATCGCTGCTTCAAAATATCCATCATTCATTACAACATTTATTTGAGCAATAGTTAGGTGATGGCACATAATTCTTTTATTTTAATGAAACACGAAAGGATCACTTCATGCAATCAGTAATTTACTCTACAATTTCTAAAAGAGTAGAAAATGATTAAGTAAATTAATTTGATTTTAATCTAATATTGAAAGAGGAAGTCATATATTCACCGAATTATTTTTTGAAATTTCAAAATATGAATGCATAGTGAGTCCCTAAACTTCTTTAACACTAACTACTATGTTTTAAACATCTAAGAAACAATAAAATTAAGAAATATTACAAGATTTGCGGACTAACTGTATTTTTTGTTATTATTTTCAGATGAAAAAATGATGAAAGCACACATTGTAACAGCATGAAAAAAAGTAGATTTTGTAAGTAGATTATTACCAAGTAACTTTTTAAAATAAGTAGAAGTGTTTTGATGCAAATTTTGTGAACCATATTTCAATTGTTAAAATTATCTTGTTTGAAAATAAAAGTGATAATGCGCAGTGGAAACTGTGTCAAATTGGCGTGCCTTCTAACTCGCCGGAGTAGACCTGATGAATCGTTCTCATTACAAGTCCTGCAATCCAGGAAGACATTCTCTTCCAGGTAAGCAGAGCGCGCGGAATAAGAGATTCTCGTACTCTCGTCATTCTAAATGTCTTTTGTTATTTCGCAATACATTCAGGCAAAAAATCAGAGTCCCATACTAGCAAAGCATGCAAACGTTCACAGAGAAAGTATGCATATTTAAAATGAATTTGCCAAGGAAGATATATTTATAAAGTTAGAAGCTTTACAAAGCTAAAATAAAAACCTTTCCATTTGCATGGAAATCCTGTCTCTACTCATTACAATTCGTAGAACATTAGGTAGAAAAACAATTTATGTAACCCTTGTACTGCAGGAACACCTGCTTCGTGTTTTCAGGAGGATAGGACTCCTGTCTGTAGCCATTTTTGCATTCTTTTCTTCACTTCTAGGGCCCTCTACATTTACGGGTCGTAGAAAATGTGTATGACGCCTGGAATGGGAGACTGCGTGGCAGGTGCCATCATCGTGAGCGTATTTTCCTTAATATTTACTAGTAATAAAGGCGGTTCGGTTAACCTTTCTTTTTACGCTAATATGTTTATCAATTAATACTGCGTTTATACAGCTATAACATGTGATTCCTTATACAATGAGAAGGAATTCTCACAATATCCAACTGCCTTCTCGTGATCGTAATGTCATTATTGCCTTGTTCCATTGTGACATTTCCCGAATGCTTGCAAGCGGAATCCAAGAAATTCAAATTCACAATTCGAAAATTTGCAAAATTACGCTCAAATACTCCCCTTTTCTAAACAACCTATTTTTAGAACAGATTTCATATAACAAAAAACTCTTATCAAAATTAAATTTTTGCCTATTTTTTTATTTCATTTTCGATTTTCAAAAATAACTGTTTTCGCCGAAAACTGGATTAGCCCCAATTTCCTTACTAAATACGAGGAAATAAATTAAAAGCAAAAATCGTTAGTGAAAAATAACTGTTTCAAAATTGCCTCTATTCCACTCAAAATTACACCAAAACTATTTCTATTTTTTAAAAACTGAACATAATCTTATTTGAAGATTTGTTTTGATGTCAGATTTTACTAAGAAAAAATTTTCTATTCAGTACTGAAATTGTAGGAAGACGGCGAAAAATATTTGAACTTTTGTAATTCTCAAACAAAACAAAAACGAATTTATCGACATATGAAATTGACCCTGCGCCATTTCTTTAGAAGATGAAGTTACCGAGGACAAACTTAATCTAAACTTTCAAGCCATTTATAAGAAAAATGTTTAATCTTCATGTATAGACCTCTCAAAATTAAAAAATTCCGTTTCAAACTCGGGCATTGAGATCGTATCGATGGAGAGTATCGTTTTTTTAGAAAATGAGTGAAAAGGTTAGACGCCTAGCGATGGCTACACACTCAGAGCATTCGCCGTCAATCAATTTGGTATTTCTCCCTTACTTCGTAAGACGAGAATATTGTAACCGTGCGCCGCAAATCGCGACGAATTTTCGTCAGAAGATCTCTTCTTATGATGTACGCGTGGTACCAAAAATTCCACTTTTAAAATTTCTAAATTTCAAATTAAACATGCAAATCGAACTTAGGCTGTCTAAAAGAGAGTACAATACTCTCTTCTTACAAAAAGTAATGTTTTATATGTACAGGCTTCGTCATTATAGAGCGTTCTTCCGACATTTGCAAATAATATTTTACAATTGAGGGATTAATTACTCATATGATCCAAAACGCCTAGAATAGTTTATGCGCTAGTGCTCGATGACTGGCTGCTTGACAGATTCACTTCGGCTGACTTGAGACTGATCTTCCAGAATACCTGACATGGGATGACATCAAACGGACACAATCTGGACCTGACAGACGGATGTTGTTAAAATACCTTTTTAGGTTTTAGTTACCGCGACATAGAGCGGGCAATATGTATTTTTGAAAAATTACGTACAAATAAATGAGCGTTAAGAGAGAGGCAGACGAACGGACGCTGTCTGAAAAATAACACTTATTTCTCAGATATCGTCTTCAGAGGATTCTCCCCTTAGTGCCCACGTACTATGGCCTGTCGGCCGTGAGTCGGTTTCTCACAAGATAAAACCACTTGACCATACTAGTTTTTTAAACGCGTAGCGATTCTGAAATGTAATAATTTGATAAAACTGATAATATTTCTAAAGCTTTGTATGCACATTTCGGCTTTAAATGTGCTTTGTAGTATTGAATCTATGTATCTAATGCCATTCATTTTCGTAGAAACAATGCAAAGTTATTTTAACATTAAAATTTAGTAATAATCCACTCAGTATGTGTTAGTGTCTCAAGGACTTAATGTAGAGTTATTTAAAGAATGTATTCAAAATATTTCGAGGTTTAGAGTCGACTCAGAGTGACCAAGAAATATTCACTTCGGTAAAGTTCCTACGATTCACTAGTGTTGTTCACAGAGAGAGAGAGAGAGAGAGAGAGAGAGAGAGAGAGAGAGAGAGAGAGAAACAGGCAAATGTACGTTTTAACAAAAACACTTTAGTTAAATCAGGGTCCCCCAAAACGTGTATTTCTCGAAATCGTTTTTCCGCAGCATTACGGGTCTTTACTACATATATAATAAAATACATTAACAGCAGAAATTGAGAATTGTAATTATTTGCCCTGAAAACATTATTTTCAATTGTTTGCTTCTCACATTTTTCCTTTGTAATTTCTCCAGATTCTTCTCTAGAGTTCGAGCTCCCTCCATACTTGATTCTACATTTTCCACTGTCTCTAAGTATCGTAATGCAGTCTTCGCACCCTTCAATGCCACGTACGTTGTTGGAAGCCCCACTCTTCGAAGGCCCGCCTCGCTAACGCCCGCCTCGCAATTCGCCTAATAACATACGAGATCCTTTCGACAGCGGCAAAGCGCAAGCGGCTAATGAAACTGATCGCTTTTCCACGCGGCACGGCGGGTATCAGGATGCTGAGGGGTTGTGACAGTGGCGCGCTTCCTGTCGCCTACGTAGAACCCAACGCGCTTTGCCCCGCGGAATATCAAGTAACAAGCATGAAGCTGAAGCACGCAATCACGTGTCGCAGCTTCCAGTTGTAGCCCACCCAGGACACGCCCTTTGTTACCACAAGTGAAACTGAATGGCATGAGATAATCACTAAGGTCTCCATTCCGGGTCCACTAGCTTCACCTCAGAAGATACTTCTTCGATTATGATGTATGGCCGATAATTTTTTTCGAGTTGACTACTATTGGAATTTGTTGCACTGATGTGATATATTCTTTTCCAGGATGGCATTGTTTTTCAGGTCGTTGTATTGTCTACGATAACGAGTATTGTATTGTCCTCGATAACCAAGGTTCAGGTCAACTAAAATAGAATCTTCTTATGCTTATTTGTAATGTATGTGAAACGGGACTAGTGACTTAAGTAGTCAATAGTCTTAGACAATTAGAATACGAAAGTAAAATTAACTAATTGCACAATGGATGGAGAAAGAACAAAGTCCAAAAAATAAATGGAAACTCTATTCTGGGCTTGTCGAAAACTCTGACAAAAAAGTTCTAACGAATGAATTCACCGATGCACGTTATTACACTAACGAGACATTAGGAGGTGTTAACTGCCCGTTAGAAAAAAAAGTTACGTTTAACCAATTTTCCTTAAAGTTAACGAGTGATCTCAGATCTGTTAAGAACTTCTAGTTATGTAGTTTTGGTATGAATCCAAACATATGAAAATGTAGAAAACTCTGTGACTTCGAAGTTTTAAATGGGATTATCTACGTTTTATTCCAAATTCGGATCTTGTAGAAAAATCTGACAATTTTGAACCGAGATACTTTTTTCGATCCGGAATAGCTACAGTTAGCCAATAGAGAACAGCCCAGCTTCCCCTTCGTAACAAATATGCGATTAATAATGTCAATACTTCGTAAACATTCTCGCGATAGTTCAGTGGAAAGTAGTACGGCATTCCTTTTATAACATGACGTGTGTTGATTTATATAAAATGTTACTGATATGGTTTTTTAGTGATATTGTTTTTTAGTAAAACAACTTTCGAAAGTTCTTATTTATGGAATTTTGTGTTTTGCTCTTTCTTGGAGAAATTCGAATAAGTTAGAAATTAATAGAAACATGTTTTGAACTAGCGTTCCCGCACAAGAACTCTACATGTTAAGAACACCACCTTTTCCCCCTATCCTTCCATTTTCATATTAAGCCGGTACCTAATATATATTTTTCTTCAAGGCTCTCTTATCCTCGATCATTTGTTTGATACATCTCCTTGTAATGCATTAACTGAACGTACCTTGACAGTACAATACAGTCTTGTCAATATGAACTATTCTTATTTTACTTGAGTACAGAACGGAGTGGAACACCCGTGCAATTCAAACGCCTAGAATATTAAGTAATTAGTTTAATTACACGTAGTTGCAGATTCTGCACATCTATGAATAGGTGGGCTAGAATCGAGACGCGCTACATCAGCAAAAAATTTAATAAAAGATCCAAGAAGATCTCATTCTAAAGATTACGGTGTGAGGAACGGGTTTTGACGCCGAGATTTTAGGGCTCTAAATCGCTTCGTTTTGGAGATATAAAACTAAATAGATCTCGACAATGATGCCAGAGTGTTGCGGCTTGCATTTGACATGAATATTTTGATGCGACTTTCTAAACGAATCATATTTTTAAAGTTTAAGTGCAATTTATTAACCCTCCCTGAAACTTTCTCTAATGTCATTTATAAAGATTGGTTGCGTGTGAAAGCTGCAAAACTCGTATATACTATCAGGGCCTAGGCAAACCTATAGGCAAACTAGGCGACCGCCTAGGGCGCAAACTTTAGGGGGGCGCAAATTTGGTACATTTTTTATAATAAATCTTATTGTTCTTTTTTTTTGTGAAAGTTATTAATTTAAAGAAGAAAGAAAGAAGTTAGAAACTTCTACTTAGAAAGTAGTTAATTTTTGTTGTATATATTATTACCTACTAAGTATTATTTGCTTACTCTTCAAAAACTTGTATTTTTTTAATTTATATATTAAATGTATTAAAACATGGAACTTGTTTTAAGAATATCTACGGTGTCGGCGCGTCTAACACATTTTAATGGTATATTTTTTTATCAAAGTGGAAATTTGCTCCCCTTGAAAGCAGCTACAAAATGAATTTTTGCGGCCTCGGGCTAAACACTTGAGCGCAAAAATGTACTTTGTAACCTTTTCCTTGGACGCAACGGTTCCACTTCATCATACATGAATGACAACAAATTAAAATGGTGCCTATTGCAATACAACTTGCACGAACGAAAAATTCTAATTTGCGCCCTACATACTAAAAAAATATTTCGTATCAAGGGCGTACAACATAGAAGAAAATGTTTTATCACAAATGTCGAATTTTCATTATTTCTCAAAATCCGGAAATTTCAGACTTTCTTTAGACTTTTCCGACTTTCATTTTTTTTAACAGGGATTGTTTTAGTTTCATTCATCTCGATAAATAATTTCATATTTTCATGTGTTATGTTTGTACAGTAAAAAGATTTCCATTTTTATTGAGTATTTTTACTATATCAACTGTATAAAAAACTATGTACTCAGATTGCATTATAGTTTGTTTTCTTAAGGCGATTCTTCAAGCTCCTAAATATACGAAAACTTTTGGCAGTCTCACAGACCAAAATATTACACAGAAAGTAATATAAAATAAATCCAGACATTTGTTCAATTTTTGCCACGGTGTTGATCTATTTTTTTATTTAATTTTCTTCACTGTTTTGGTCTGTGAAACTGCCAATCGTTTTCATGTGGTTAGCCAACACCACCTAGATATATATAGTATCTAGGTGGTGTTGGGTTAGCAGCGTGAAGAGTTGCCTTAATGTAGAATGTTAACCTTCTGTGAAATAAATTATTTCTATTGTATGTTTTTTTAATTTGAATTTTGAATTTTTTAATTTACAATTTAGAGTTTTTAATTTGGGTTTTGAATATTGAATTTATATGTTTTTTAAATATAAAATCTCGATAAGAGTTAAACAAATATTTTCATTATTTAGTTTAAGTAGTTCAGTTCTTCAATCATCATAATATTAGAATTTAATCATTCTGGTTATACAATAAACAACATTACTGACATGAGGTAATACGAGTAGTCACTTTTATATTCATATTGTTATTATATTTTTCAGTGTTTTGGCTTACTGGTACTGAATATATTATTGATAAAATAAATATTCATTTTGTAAGAAAGCTTTAATATACTTAATTAATTATTATTTTAATAATTATCGAATTGATTTTAGTTTATCATTATTGTCTTTATGTTGATATTCTGAACAATATCAAGTATGTGTGTTAATTATTTCTCTAAGTTAAGTATTTATGTATTATTTTTACAAAATATTTTGATATAACACATCATGAAAATATTTTCATAATAAATAAATGGCAGAAAGAGGGAACATGAGTCTGTATAGAGAGAGATTCGAATTTGTACTCTCACAGATTTACTCACTTGGCGGCAGCACTAGGACGCAGTGTTGCTGCTGGCATCATTCTTTCTCATTTTAAAGCGTTGGATCTTTAGAAAGAGTGAGAATAATGTCAGCTGCAACACTGCTCGGACGTGGACGATGGTTCTTTTTTACGTTGGTCCGTTTTGTGTCCCTAAAATTGTCATTGGTCATCCAGGGATTAATAATATTAGTGTATATATATCTTTTAATTTGTGTTTTAAGCACAAGGTACAGGACTGGCATACAGGGTACTTCTTTCACCCTATAGCCAATAAAGAGAACAACAGCAACAACATAGTGTAGAAATGTAGGTAAGATTTCTAATTGCTGTGTCGATGAATTTCAATTGTATGAAGATATCGCTTATATCTATTTATTATTACTTAGTCAACTATGTCTGAGAGAAAACGCCCTTCTGGAGCTCAAAATTGTAAACGGAAGGCAGAAAGAAGTAAAGAAGAAGCTAAACAAGAAGGATCGTTTCTTAAGTATCTATGTACTCAGAAATCAAATGAACAGACTAAGAATGATGGTAGTTTGGTTGAAATTGATGACATCTCTAATTTTGAAGGAATCCGTCAATCCATATTAAAATCTCTTAAAATTTTCTAAGAAAAAGAATTCAGAATTCTTAAGAGTTGTGAAACGGAAATTTCCTAAGTAGAATATATAGAATCTGCAGATAGCGTATTTATTTCTCATAACCTGCAATAGATGTAGGTGTACAAATCAATAGGGACGTGTTAATTATTAAAATCTTCGTATTTTGAGTCATTGAACAAAATTTATTTGGGAAATAGGTATTCAACTTGGGAAATTTTAGTAAATTTCCTTTTCACAATCCGTAATAATTCCAAACAATTTTTCTCTTAGGAAATCTTAGAAGTTTTTAATTGAGGAATATGTAACAGACAAAATATAGCAATGAAAGTATCATTAAATAAAATAACTTCGAAAAATATCATACTATGATACTCTTAAATCATTACATTAATGTACACATTTAATTTAAGATTTACAGACCGCAGATGCATCTGAAAACGACACAGCGGAGAGAGTTAGTAAAACTTCTAGTGAACTTACTGTAGCTGATGGGCTTTCAGCAAATTTAAATTATGAAGATCCTGCCAAATGGCCTCAATGTTGAACTGCTAATGAACGACAGTTGAGAGTACAACATGGACCACAGCAGGTTGAATCACACAATTTCCCGCGTTATTCAAACAACAGAAGATTTTCCCTGCTCACTATATGCGAAGATTAATTAATAACGAAAAAGCTTTTCGTAAGTGGTTGGAGTTACTCAGTGTCAGCTGATGCAGTTTTTTTGCTTTTGCTGCAAATTGTTTAGTAACAAAAAGTGTGGATCAGTTTTACAAGAAACAGGCTCTAAAGACGAAGAACATGGAGCTATCTTTCTTCACCACGAAGCGAAATATTCACCATTTGGAGAACTATCAAACTTGGCGTGAATTCGATATGCGCTTAACTGAAAGAAAAACAATAGATGATTCTACTCAACAAGTATGTTTTCAAGAGGAACACTATTGGCGTCAAGTTTTGGAACGGTTGATTACTTTGGTTACAGTACTTGCGGTGCAAAATTTAGCATTTCGCGGGACGGAGAAACATTTATACAGCTCTAATAATGGAATTTTTTTAAAGTTCGTAGAGTACTTGGCTCTTTTCAATCCAATCATGAAAGAGCATGTGCGTAGAACTCAAAATAAGGAGATAATGGTCCACTACCTTGGAAAAGAAATCCAAAATGAACTTATTCATCTTCTATCAATCATACGGGTCGTCGCAGCTCTCCAGCGTAGCCCAACGCAGCGATCGCCTGTATAGTTTAACACAAGTGAAACTGAGTGCAAGGTAATCACTTAAGGTCCTCATTCCGGGTCACTAGCTTCCTTCAGAAGATAACTTCTTGCGATTTATGAATGTATGGCGATAATTTTTTTTCGTGTGTGATATTCTCATTAGGAATCTCTGATTGCAACTCTTGTATGTGATATAATTCTTTTCAAGGAATGGCATTGTTTTTCCATAGCGTCCGTTGTATCATAATGTATGTCTAGCGATAACGAGTATTGTATTGATCTCCTCGATAACCAGGTTCAGGTCACCTAAATTGAGTAGTCTGCTCAATATTGCTCTTCACTCTTGTTTATTAGTATGATGAAACGGGACTAGAGGAACTTAGGTAAGTCATACTCTAGAAGCATTAGATAGTGAAGTTATAACTTATACTAATTGGCACTTAGTGGAGTTGGAGATAAGGACAAGTGCCAAAATTAAATAAATGGATTTACGTCTGAATTCTTGTGACGTTGTCGAAATCTTTTCTAGACTGATAATTATTATGTTGATAGGGTGATCACGATCGGTGTGTGACGGCACACGATAAATAGAAGGACGATTAGGAGGTTGTTAACTGCCCGTTTAGACGAAAATAGAAATAAGTATACGTATATAAACAATTTTCATGTAAGCTAGTAAGTGGTAAGATGGAGTGGGTCTGCAGGTGGTATGGTGTGGTGTTGGTAGGTTGAGTAGGGGGTTTTAGTAGAAGATGGATGAGAGGTTTGGAAATGTAGAAGGATACGGGTGTAGGAGGATCAGAAAGTGAAATGGCGGATTAGGCTGGAGCGCGGTTGTAGGTTGGCCTGTAGGTAATGTCGGTTGATGAGAGTGTAAGAGGATAATAATGACACACACGGGATGCACTCGTGAGCATACTTTTGTGTTGTCGAGTGCCGTGCATGAATATTTAAGATCATGTTATCAGCATATGATAGATCGGAATGAGAGAAAGGCAGCTGGCGTTACGCGCATGGTTGAACAGATAATATGCTTCTGATATTAAATAATAAGTCAATACTAGGCTTCGTTAACTCCTATCTGCGCGATAGTACGTCAAGTGGCAATGTAAGTAAACCGGATGCATTGACTATAACATTACGACGTGTGTTGAATTTATATAAATATAGATATAACTGGATTTAGTTCGTAGTTTTTTTTAGTGATATTGTTTTAGTAATACCAACTATATCGGGGGAAATTCTAAATAATTGGGACTTTTTGTGTTTTGGCTTCTTTCTTGGAGAAATTCGTTCGTACAAAAGAGTTAGAATATACATAGATGAATCATGTTTTGGAATCAGTGTTAGCGGCCCCCTGCATCTAACGAACTTCAGCACTGTTAAGAGAAAACGCCTTTAATCTGATACTCTCATTCTTCCCCTATCTTTCTTTAAAAAAGTTTATCGATTTATATAAGATGCTACTCGGTACCTAATATAACAATTTTTTCTTACACGCTTCGGCCTCTGAATGATTTGCATTTGATACATTCTCTCTCGTAATGCATTACACTGAAACGTACACTTACGACGTATACAATACAGTCTTTGTCAATATGATATTCTTATTTTAACTTGAGTACAGACGGAGTGGAAACCCGTGCAATTCAAACGCCTAGATATGTTAATTAAGTTGTTATTAGCAGTAGTTGCAGCAATTTGCACATCTATGAACAGGTGGGCTAGAATCGAGACGCGCTACTCAGCAAAAATTTAATAAAGATCCAAAAGATCTTCATTCTAAAGATTGACGTGTGTGGCAGGAACGGGTTTTGGCGCCGAGATTTTAGGGCTCTAAATCGCTTCGTTTTGGGGAGATTATAAACTAAATAGATCTCGACAATATGATGAAGTGTTGGCGGGCTATTGTGATGACATGAATATTTGATGCGACTTTCACACCGAATCATATTTTTAAAGTTAAGTCGGAATTTATTAACCCTCCTGAAACTTTCTCTAATGTCATTTATAAAGATTGGTTGGCGTGTGAAAGCTGCAAAACTCGTATTAACTATCAGGGTAGGCAACCTATAGGCAACTAGGCGACCGCCTAGGGCGCAATTAGTAGGGCGTTGGAGCAATATTTTGAGTACTTTTATAATAACATTTATCTGTTCTTTTTGTGGGAAAGTTATTATTTAAAAGAAGAAGAAAGAAGTTAGAAATTCTTTACTTAGAAAGTAGTTAATTTTTGTTGTATATATTTTACTACTAAGTATTATTTTCTTACTCTTCAAACACTTGTATTTTTTTAATTTATATATTAAATGTATTAAAACATGGAACTTGTTTTAAGAATATCTACGGGTGCGTCGGCCGCCGGTTATTCTTACACATTTTATAAAATGGTAATTTTTTATCAAGTGGAAATTTGCTCCCCTTGAAAGCAGCTACAAAATGAGATTTTTGCGGCCTCGGCTAAACACTTGAGCGCAAAAATGTCTTTGTAACCTTTTCTTGGACGCAACGGTTCACTTCATCATACATGAATGACAACAATTAAATGGTGCCTATTGCAATAAACTTGCACGAACGAAAAATTCTACTTTGCGCCCTACATACGATAAAAAATATTTCGTATAGGGCGTACAACATAGAAGAAAATGTTTTATATATCTTATCACAAATGTCGAATTTTCATTATTTTCTCAAAATCCGGAAATTTCATACTTTGTTTAGACTTTTCCGACTTTCATTTTTATTAACAGGGTTGTTTTAGTTTCATTCACTCGATAAATAATTCATCATTTTCATGTGTTATTTTGTACATTAAAAATATTTCCATTTTTATGAGTATTTTTTACTAATCAACTGTATATAAGAACTATGTACTCAGGTTTGCATTATATTTGTTTTCTTAAGGCGATTCTTCAAGCTCCTAAATATACGAAAACGTTTGGCAGTCTCACAGACCAAAATATTACACAGAAATATATAAAAAATAAATCAGACATTTGTTCAATTTTTGCCACGGTGTTTGATCTATTTTTTTATTTAATTTTTCTCACTGTTTTGGTCTGTGAAACTGCAAATTGTTTTCATGTGGTTGGCCACACCCACCTAGATATATTATAGTATCTAGGTGGTGTTGGGTTAGCACGTGAAGAGTTGCCTTAATGTAGAATGTTAACCTTCTGTGAAATAAATTATTTCTATTGTATGTTTTTAATTTGAATTTTGAATTTTTTAATTTCAATTAGAGTTTTTAATTTGGGTTTTGAATATTGAATTTATATTTTTTAAATATAAAATCTCGATAAGACTTAACACAATATTGTTTTCATTATTTAGTTTAAGTAGTTCAGTGCTTCAATCATCATAATATTAGAATTTAATCATTCTGGTTATACAATAAACAACATTACTGACATGAGGTAATACGAGTAGTCACTTTTATATTCATATTGTTATTATTTTTTCAGTGTTTTGGCTTACTGGTATGAATATATTATTGATAAAATAAATATTCATTTTGTAAGAAAGCTTAATATCTTAATTAATTATTATTTTAATAATTATCGAATTGATTTTAGTTTATCATTATTGTCTTTATGTTGATATTCTGAACAATATCAAGTATGTGTGTTTAATTATTTCTCTAAGTTAAGTATTTATGTATTATTTTACAAAATATTTTGATTCGCACATCATGAAAATATTTTCATAATAAATAAATGGCAGAAAGAGGGAACATGAGTCTGTATAGGAGGAGATTCGAATTTGTACTCTCACAGATTTACTCACTTGGCGGCAGCACTAGACGCAGTGTTGCTGCTGCATCATTCTTTTCTCTTTTTAAAGCGTTGGATCTTTTAGAAAGAGTGAGATAATGTCAGCTGCAACACTGCTCGGACGTGGACGATGGTTCTTTTTTACGTTGGTTCCGTTTTGTGTCCCTAAAATTGTCTTGGTCATCCAGGGATTAATAATATTAGTGTATATATACTTTTAATTGTGTTTTAAGCACAAGGTACAGGACTGGCATACAGGGTACTTCTTTCACCCTATAGCCAATAAAGAGAAGAACAGCAACAACATAGTGTAGAAATGTAGCTAAGATTTCTAATTGCTGCTGTCGATGAATTTCAATTGTATGAAGATATCGCTTATATCTATTTATTATTACTTAGTCAACTATGTCTGAGAGAAAACGCCCTTCTGGAGCTCAAAATTGTAAACGGAAGGCAGAACAGAAGTAAAGAAGAAGCTAAACAAGAAGGAATCGTTTCTTAGTATCTAAGTACTCAGAAATCAAATGAACAGACTAGAATGATGGTAGTTTGGTTGAAATTGATGACATCTCTAATTTTTGAAGGATCCGTCACATCCATATTAAAAATTCTTAAAATTTTCTAAGAAAAAGAATTCAGAATTCTTAAGAGTTGTGAAACGAATTTCCTAAGTGAATATATAGAATCTGCAGATAGCGTATTTATTTTCTCATAACCTGCAATAGATGTAGGTGTACAAATCAATAGGGACGTGTTAATTATTAAAATCTTCGTATTTTGAGTCATTGAATAAAATTTATTTGGGAAATAGGTATTCAACTTGGGAAATTTTAGTAAATTCTTTTCACAATCCGTATAATTCCAAACAATTTTCTCTTAGGAAATCTTAGAAGTTTTTAATTGAGGAATATGTAACAGAAAAATATAGCAATAAAAGTATCTATTAATAGAATAACAATTGAAAAATATCATACTATGATATCTTAAATCATTATATTAATGTACACATTTAATTAAGATTTACAGACCGCAGATGTATCTGAAAACGACCAGCGGAGAAGAGTTTGTAAAACTTCTAGTGAACTTACTGTAAGCTGATGGGCTTTTCAGCAAATTTAAATTATGAAGATCCTGCCAAATGGCTCAATGTTGAACTGCTAATGAACGACAGTTGAGAGTACAACATGGACCACAGCAGGGTTGAATCACACAATTTCCCGCGGGATTCAACAACAGAAGATTTTCCCTGCTCACTATATGCGAAGATTAATTAATAACGAAAAAGCTTTTCGTAAGTGGTTGGAGTACTCAGTGTCAGCTGATGCAGTTTTTTTGCTTTTGCTGCAAATTGTTTAGTAACAAAAAGTGTGGATCAGTTTTACAAGAAACAGGCTCTAAAGACGAAGACATTGGAGTATTCTTTCTTCACACGAGCGAAATATTCACACATTTGGGAGACTATCAAACTTGGCGTGAATTCGATATGCGCTAACTGAAAGAAAAACAATAGATGATTCTACTCAACAAGTATGTTTTCAAGAGGAACACTATTGGCGTCAAGTTTTGGAACGGTTGATTACTTTGGTTACAGTACTTGCGGTGCAAAATTTAGCATTTCCGCGGGACGGGAGAAACATTTATACAGCTCGTAATAATGGAATTTTTTTAAAGTTCGTAGAGTACTTGGCTTCTTTTCATCCAATCCATGAAAAGAGCATGTGCGTAGAACTCAAAATAAGGAGATAATGGTCCACTACTTGGAAAGGAAATCCAAAATGAACTTATTCATCTTCTAGCCACGAGTATAAAGGAGCAGATTTTAATTCGCGCGAATTCAGCAAAATATTATTCAATTATATTGGATTGTACCCCGATGTTAGCCTTGCTGAACAAATGACGACGATATTACGTTTCGTTGAAGTGATTCACCCAGACTCTAAAATTGTCATAAGAGAACATTTTTTAGGGGTTCGTACCGTTGCAAGAGACTACAGGTGCTTTATAGCAGACACTCATTTTAAATAGTTAGAGGAACTGGGAG
>BOPP01000035.1:2117106-2128371 GCA_017312745.1 Gryllus bimaculatus
ATTACCAATTGAAAATTTGCGCGGACAGGGATATGACAATGGTAGTAATATGAAAGGTAAAGAAAATGAAGTACAAAAGAAAGTTTTGAACGTTAATCCACGGGCATGTTTTGTACCTTGCAATGTGCATTCTTTAAAATTAGTAGTCAATGATTCTGCTAGCTGTTGCTTGGAAGCAACTCGTTTTTTTTATTTGGTTCAACAGGTTTTCAATTTTTTTTCGGATCAACTAAGCGTTGGCAAGTATTCATTAGTCAAATACCGGACTCTGGTAGAACTGTCAAACCGCTGAATCAAACCAGATGGGAGAGCCGCATCGATGCTTTAAAGCCACTAAGATATCAGCTTGGAAATATATATGATGCTTTAATGTCGATTTACAATGACACAAACCTAACAGGATCATCGGGAAATACTTGTCGAATTGAAGCCAAAAGCCTTGCAGATGCTATTAGCAATTTTAAGTTTATAGTATCTCTTGTAACGTGGTACAACATTATTTTTGAAGTCAACATAATAAGTAAGCTACTGCAATCGAAGGACTCTGACTTGTCTTCAGCTATAAAGCAGTTAGAATCTACTTAGGACTACCATGTTGACTGTAGGAGTGAGACGAGGTTTGAAGAGATTTTGCAAGATGCTACGGATATTGCAAAGAATCTACAGATTCCATCGAACTTCGAATCAGAAAATGTTAGAAGCAGAAGGAAGAAACGTCATTTTGATTATGAAAACCAAGATGAGACACCCCAAGATCCAAAACAAAAATTCCGTTCGGATTTCTACTGTGCTGTTTTAGATACAGCCATACAGTCGGTTGAAAAGAGATTTCAATTACTGAAACAATATACTATTATGTTTGGGTTCCTGTATGACATGTATAGTTTGAAACAAAAGACATCTCAATAGCTACTTCAAGACTGTAAGAATTTGGAGCAATTTTTAACACATAATGAAGACAAAGATATTATCAGTGAAGACCTTTGCTACGAACTTTTGGCAGTACCTTGAAGACTTCAAAAATCTTTACTCCCACAAGAAGTGCTTACATTTATACTGCAGCAAAAACTTGCAGGATAATGTACCGAATGTCTTCATCGCTCTGAGGACTCTTTTAATAGTGCCAGTAACTGTGGCAAGTGGAGAACGTAGTTTTTTTAAAACTCAAACTCATAAAAACATTTTTACGCTCCACAATATCTGAAGAGAGACTCGTTAGCTTAGCTACTATATCTATCGAACATGCTGAAGCATCAGTACTTGATCTAGCAGAATTAAGCAACAATTCGCGAAACAAAAAGCGCGTTAAGTTAAATTTTAATATGTTTCATTGAAAGTTTTGTAAATCGTTTGTCTTACACTCATTACGATTGCTTTTATACTTCTAAATATCATTTTGTATTATATTTGTGGTACACATAAATATGTAATTTAAAATGATTTGTGCTTTATGTACATATATAATATATATATATATATATATATATATATATATATATATATATATATACGTATAATAAATCATATTTTTACTTTTAAAAAAATTCTAAACATTATTATTATTGGGGGGGGGCGCAAACGTCTAATTTTGCCTGACGCAAAATAACCTAGCGCAGGTCCTGTATACTTATGAAATAATATAGAAGAGGATGAAAGGAAATCTAACCTCAACAAATGGAAACAAACTGACATTCCGCTACAATCTCGTGTGTTTCTTCAGAGAGTAAACATATGTTCATCAAAGAGTCTTAAATTCACTGCCTTCTATGTAGAAGTATTTTAGCATTTTGTACAGCGTTGAAAGTTAACAGATAATTATTAAACGGAATGCGGGGAATGGTTGACGACAAGGAACATATCTCAACAGAGAGTTTTAACTTGTTTTCCTATGTCTCGTTAGGCGTGTGTGTGTGAAAACGACCCTTCGTGTACGATATGTTACTATGACTAACAATTTGTGTTATGAATTCAATTTCTAAATGTGTGTAGCTGGCCATGATCGGTGTTGAAACGAACTTTCTGAAAGTTTGTATTGATTTCTAACGCTTGGCGTACTTTTCCAGAAAACGGCATTACGTGGTGATCGAAGTTGTGATCGTTAAAACTGGTATCCACCTGCCTTGATTCAAAAATACGTAAAAAATGTATCCACACCTTCCAGGGCGTACACTGAATTGCCTTCAGTTGTAATGGATGGGATGTATACGTTGCATAATTGAAATCTCCTTCAAGAATAATAAACAATGGCGGATGCTCCGGAGGAGCCCACTAAAAGGAAACTTTGTCTCGAAGGATTGAAGATTCATTGGCGCTTGATTGTTTTAGTAGTCTGGCCATTTATATGTGCTCTGATTTTTTTATATGATACCGGGAAGGTAAGTTTTTATGTGTGACTTCGACCTAAACTGCCATGAGCTTAACTCAATATACATAAAATATACTAAATTAAAGGAGTTGTCTGGTATCAACACTTTGTTTTGCTAATGATTGTTTTAATCGCGTGGTGATCATCCTCAGAGCTTGCAGCTTCCGGCCGAAAACAAAGTTCTGCGGTTTTTGGAGAGTGTGTCTCGAGATTTAGAAGTGCATCATGCAGATCATGCCGTGCCGTAGTTTAGATATTTATGATTGCGCTATAGGAAGAATTTCACTCATTTCGCGTTTCTCAGTTCATAAGCATGAAATATAATATATGCAGTAATATGTGGGCCAGCATGTAAACTCAGAAATATTGCGATATAGCTATCTTATTTTCCTTTCTCTAAACAAACCGGTCCCTTTAAAATTTTTAGACAGAAGAAATTTTATTATTTTCTAATTATTTTATCAGTCGGTTGCTGAAAATAGGTTTTAATAATTTTGCTTTCTTAAACATGTATGTTTTCCCTGTTGCAAGTTGTTTTCAAAAGATTTGACACGTATGTTTTAGTTTGTAAATTTGTTAGAATCATGTTTATTTTCTGAGACATGCAAAAGTATAATTGGACAATGACCAAGCAAAAACAGTCCAGTATTCCAAAGACCAGCTGATAATGGGTTAATCTGAAGCCCAAACAAGGAACAGCAAATAAGCTGTTGAGTTGTAAATAATATATCGTAGGGCATAAGAATATATAAAACAGATATTAATTTATTTATTAAATGTGTAAGATGATCGCTTGCTAAGTGTTTTGAACACTGTTCTAGGAGTTCAGATGCTTGTTCGTGGTGATGGTAATGGCTATTTATTGGGTGTGTGAAGTTCTGCCCTTGGGAGTAACAGGACTCCTTCCTATTGCGTTGTTTCCCATTCTGGGGATTCTCCCTACGAAGCCCACTTGCTCTACCTACCTGAACAATACGACGGCGATGTTTTTGTGTTCAATATTCTTAGCATTTGCCGTTGAATCAAGCAATCTTCATCGCCGCATTGCTCTGAGGACAATTCTCATCATCGGAACTACACATTTGAGGTGAAGACTTAAATTTTTTGTTAAGGACTCGTGCACCCGATATTATGCCCCCTTTACTGTTTTAACACATTTACCTTTTACCCGTTACCTTTTACACATTTAATGTATTCTTAGGAACCTGATACTTTCCACAAAATTTTCAAAACAGCTCGGATTAAACCAATCTTCAAAATAAAGCAACAAATTGAAACTCACAATTATCGGTCTATTTCTCTTTCGTCGGTTTTTTCCAAAATATTAGACATTTTTACGTAAGAATGGATCCTTTCTCAGTATATACAAAGCGTTCTCAAATTGCCAACATGGACTTATAAAATAAAAATATAATATTTTTATCTTCCTCTTTCAGATGCATTAAGAACGAATGATTTCTTGTTTCTTTTGCTAAAAATATGCCGCGCATGAGTCCATTTTCTTTCCGCAAATCAATTACTATCAAATTTGGCAAAAAGAGCTTTCTAAGTAATCCTATGGCGTACCAAAATATGCCTTTACATCTCAATTATGCCTGAGATAGCGTTGTATTGAATGTCATTTCTTTGTTCCTTGCACACACACTCACCCACAGGGCTGACGTACTTTTAGTGTGTATCCTGAAGAAAATATGCATTAATCCTATGTCCACCACAGGTTAACCTTTGGATTCATGGCTGTAACAATGTTTGTGTCCATGTGGATAATCAACACGGCAGCGACGGCTATGATGGCCCCGGTCGCTCTGGCGGTGCTGCAAGAACTAGAAGGGGTAATTTATGCTAACAAGTCAACACATTGAATCTGTAGCGCTTTGCAGTTTTCGACATATATATATATAGCTATCTTATCAAACGTGTATTAATTATAAATTATAAAATGAAATCTTTTGAAAATATATCTGTGGGGATGATTTTTTTAATTAAAAAAAATTGAATACAGTTATTTGCATTCTGATTGCAGAGTGGCTACGAACCCGTCTTCTTCCCCCCCAGAAACGACGAGGAAAAAGAGCTGAGTAGAATTTGCATTATCTCGTTGCGAAGCGGAGAAAAACACACTTGACACAAAGTACTGTGTGAAGTCTACCCTCAATCCCTTAACTATGTGAAGGCGATTGAATGGGAAGAATGACTGTCGTTGCTTGCTTGGGGACGATCTTCCCTCGCCAGAGGGGAGGGATCACTCTTCGGCTTCCGTTTGCAGTTCAAGTTAAAAATAAATCGATTCTCAAATTTGTAACTTGTTTATTTACACTCTCAATCATTAAAGAACTACACAAAATAAACCCTATTTTTCCTTATTAGATAAATTACTAACGACATTTAACAAATACCGAGTTACTAAATATAGCAATCCGTCATGACTATTAAATTCGTGAAAGTTTTCTTTGAAGAATTCCTGTGCGACTTACAAAGTTTATAACTATTAACCGTTTGTGCTGTGTGTAGTACACCATGCTTTTTGGAGAAGCCTTTAATGTTTGTGTATTCTTTGGCGTTGTGGAGTGAGACGATGTGTCTGTTTGCGCAGGAACCCGTACCCCACGCGCACGACGCGCTGCTATTTCTTCGGGATCGCGTACGCGGCGACGATCGGCGGCACCGGGACGATCATCGGCACTGGCACCAACCTCACGGTGAAGGGCATCTTTGAAGAGTAAGTTCTGCCCGCGAGTCGACACTAGCTGGAGAACCAGGTCGAATTCAGTCAGTGGCCGACTGCTCTCGTTGGTAGTTGCCCGAAGTTCCTTTTTTGTCTTTTTTTTCCAACTCCAAGCGAATGCCGGAGCAGCAACCTAACAAATGAGCCACGGACCGCGCAGAATAATTCATTTCTACTCTCTGTTTTATCATCCGCCCGTATTCCTAGACACCAGTTTCGGCTTCTGCGTAAGATAGCACGGTTGCACAATCCCAAGATAGACGAAAAATATTTCCTATGTTAGGATTATACATTTTCGTTTCAATGATACACAATATTCAAGATACTGAAGCAATATCGATGTGTATGAAATCGTTTTGAAATCTAAGAACGCTCACTGCTCGTACTCCTTGGCCATATCCTTCAACATACAGCCTTCGGTGCACTAAGCATGCACTAACTTACAGCACAAATGCGTGGGGCATGGAACAATCTCCTTCCGTGGGTGGGTAGGGGCTGGTTGCCGAGCTCGGCCTGACGTTCGAGGGCTACCAATTTTTGTCTTCGTATGACACTAGCTGCATCCTAACTTTATGAATTTCGCGTATTATTGAAATTATACAGGTTCAGTCAATTATTCACGCAACTGAATGCATTTATTAACTGTATTAATGCATTTATGATTATATATATATATATATATATATATATATATATATATATATAAGCAAAGAGATAATCTGCGAGTGTTGGGAATTCGAGTAGTGAATAGTAGGGTTGTGAATATGAGTAAAATGTGAGTAGTGTTCGGGAAAGTTTGCAAGATAGATAGAGACAAGATGAACAAATTTTATTTTTTCTAAAAAGCCACTCAATTAAAAAATTAATGTCAAATGTAATAAGAGGCAGTAGAAATATGCTGCTAGTCCCATTTTCGGCTATCTTTTCGAAAATTGCAAATCGTTTGTTTGTGTC
The DNA here is from genome assembly GCA_017312745.1 of Gryllus bimaculatus. Classification (NCBI taxonomy): domain Eukaryota; kingdom Metazoa; phylum Arthropoda; class Insecta; order Orthoptera; family Gryllidae; genus Gryllus; species Gryllus bimaculatus. The sequence continues at coordinate 2,123,151 of BOPP01000035.1, forward strand.
TCTGTCCGTGCCTCCGCCCGCCTGTCCATCTGTGGTCAACGCTAGCGCCTAAACTCTTTACGAACAGCAAGAGAGATCTTTTTCTCATTCAATCTATTGACAGAAAAATAGATCATGAAACTTAATGAAATTTAATGAGACTTTCCTTCAACCGAAAGCGTTGTTTCAATTACTTGTTTATTACTGTGATTCTCTCTTTTTAATAAAATGTGTAGACTTTTTACTAATCTTTGTGACAAATAACCGCGCAATTTTAATCGTGGGAAATGATTCAAATGATAAGTGTTTTCTACGCTTAATTCTATTTGAATAATCATAGGGAACTGTTTTTGTGTTTGCGATACACAATAGATATTTCTAAAAAAATTAACATTTAAAAAACTCGACGAACCGCCCTATCAAAACAATGAACCCTAAAACGTCTATTAAAAAAATACTTTAATGGAAACCTCTAACCAGGCAATAATGTCGTTCGAAAGATATGTTTGCAATGTCAACGTATTGGTACTAGCAAATGCTACAGCATACTCGACGATACCGTGAGACACTTGAAGCTATCGACCCTAGTGGCCTGACGTTTATAACCATTATGACATCAAGTACGAGGTGTATAAGTTTAAAAAAATTTTTTTGTTTACTTACGTTTCGCAGAGTGATAAAAAAATTATTGTATATGTTTTGAAATTTGAATTAGTCGCCGATTCGAGCAAGGTTGAAAGTGCCTACATAGTATTTGGTACTAGTGCATACAGAAATAATCATGTATTCCTCTGCTTTTATGTTTCCAGTAACTCCCTTCATTGGCTTTTGTTAATTGCTTGCGCATTGTCTTGCGCGTCGGAACGCTCGTCTGCGCAGGAAGTTTCCCGGGGGTCCAGAAATTGATTTCGCGGACTGGATGGCAGCGATGGCGCCGTGCATGCTGCTCATGACCTTCCTCACGTGGGGCGCTTTGTCATGGCAGTATCTTGGGCTAAAACTGTGCGTATTTCGTAACTAAAGCTTAACAGATAATAACAGCCTTGGCCTTTGGGTTTTCGGCCTTCGAGTTCAACAATTATTTTGAGCTCCTCCCGTCGAAGTTGAGGATTAAACATTGTTTGCACTATTGCATTTTTTTAAAAAATATTTTAAATGTTCAAACTTATTATATTACGAGTATACAATAAATGAGCGCCGGTAACTAAGAAAGTTTATCTGTGTAAATGATGGCGCCCTCTCCCAATTCGCGATCACGGCGCAGGGCTTTTGCGCTGCGCCCATTTTATTAACCCTCCGTCCTTATTGTGGCATTCATTTGGTCCAGTTTGTTGATGAGATTTCACAGCATTTGCTCCATAAATGCACTATAATTTGAACAAACGACATTGATTTCTATGGATATGGAAATATGATATAGTCTAAACAAACATTTTAAAATCTTGTCAAAAAATATCATTTCTTTATAATAAATGTTATCAAATCTAGAGGGAGCAAATTAGCAGGGAGCAAGTATTTTTCAAATCAAAAGATACACTGTAATGTTATTTTGTTGCTGTAGACCATAAAAATTACATTGAAAGCGTCATAAAATCTAGTGAGACTGGATGGTACTAATGAAGCAATTAGGCACAAAAAATGATATTTTATTTAGTAGATAAGCAAACTTACGTTGAATGTTTGACCTCTAAGTAACTCCGAAAATAAATAGGGCCATTCCATGTCGAGGAACTTGTCCTGTCTACTGAGAAAACAAAGGCATACCTGACTAAATATTCACTATTCTTTGCCTTAGATAAAAAATTTTGAGCGCATGCTCACATACGCACTCACACATGCACGAACTCACGCACACCGCTCTCTGCGGTCAGTTGCGGGTTTGCAGGAAGGCTTGCGAGATGCAACTTGATTTGTGGCCGCCCCAGCCCCGACGCGCATCTCGCGATCGACGCTTCATCGGATCACTGGACAAGTACTTCCGGACTTCTTTACTTCACAGGCTTCAACCCGAGTTCTGGCGAACCAACATCGCTGCCTTGGACTGTCGATGTAACAAATGTTTGAACATGAAAGGGGATTCCGTAGAGAAGTAATGAGTACTATTGTCCCTTTCAAATGTGTATCAGTGCGGAATAAGTTGTCTGTGAGGGCTTTTCACCATCCTAATTTTATTAGCATTCCGAACTCTTGAGTTCAGAACCGGGCTATACAACGTGAGAAAAGTTCGTCCATGCACAACTAGTATAATACATAATTCGCTTCCATTCTCTGAAAATGTTATAAAAATGTTACTTCATTTCCTCAGAAAATCTAGCAAGAACGATGAGGACAAAGCGGGCAGCAAGGAGCGAGCGAAGGAAGCTGCAATTTTAGCTCGTGAAGTTATTAGACAGAAGTATGAAGAACTCGGCCCCACGACTTGGGCGGAATGGTGGGTGCTCTCTTGGTTCATCATCGCTGTCATTTTGTGGATCACATGCGATCCCAGCTGGATGTCTGGCTGGGGTCCCGCGATAAGTAGCATGTAAGTGAGTTTTTTTCATTCTCTCTACGGCACACATATTTTTCACCAGGCGCGGATCCAAGGGGGAGGGATGAGGGAAATCACCCCCCTAAAATTTTTCAGTAACTATTAATTTTAACTTGTCACGAAATATTTGTCCAAAAAAATGTTCAGATTATCATTATAACTAATCAAATCGTATCGCAGCATGAGCTGAGTGTAGTCTGCAACGTTTTACAAAATCTGTAATTTACATATTTGGCGAAAACATTTTAAGTTACTCCCCCCAAAATTCGTCTCTGGATCCGCCCCTGTTTTCACACTTGACAAATAGGAATTACTTTCTTGAATACCCATTCAAATAATAATTTTCATTTATATTATGTAGTATTTTATACACACATATTTGTGGATATATCGGTTATATTGAAGTTTTGGTTCTGATATATTTAAATATTTGTAATAAGGCAGAAATTTGAATTTGAAAGTTATAAACCAAATGAATTAGAATTTTTTTTTGATAGACACTGATATTGAACACTTTTTTTTTTTAATTTCTGTATGTAATGTAAATGCTTGTAAATTTCTCTATGTAGTAATTTTGAATTTTATCTGGTGACTTCGGTTGTAATTAAAGGAACCTTTGGTTTTGAAGGGAATATTACTTGAAGAGGCTGAATGTGAACGCGTGAGTGTCATTGCGTGTGCCGTTGCAGGAAGATCAGCTCGGCCACACCGGGGGTGGTGGTGTCGCTGGTTTTGTTCGCCCTCCCGGCGACGCCGTCGCTGTTCTACTGCCTCAGTCGCGACCGTAAGCGCCCCACTTACTTGCTTAACACTGATAAAAAATGTTCTTTTTTAGTTTGGTTATTACTGCGCTCTCTGTGAAAACTGCGCTCTTTTGTGGATAATCTTACACAAAAATAAATTACATGAAATTTGCTACTGTCTGTATGTATGTGTGTCTCTCTCTCCCTCCCTCTCCCTTTCTCTCTCCATCTATCTTCCCCTCTCCCTATCTCCCTGTCTCTCTCCCTAACTCTCTCCCTGTCTTTCTCCCTGACTCTCTCCCTGTCTCTCTCCCTCCCTATTTCTCCCTCTGTATCCCTCACCATCTCTCCCTTTCTCTTTCTCTTTCTCTCCCTCTCTCTCCCTCCCTCTTGCTCTCTCTCCCTCTCTCCCCACTGTCTCTCTCCCTTTCCCTTTCTCTCTTCCTCTCGCTCCCTCTCTTTACTTCTGTCTCCCTCTCTCTCCCTCTCTTCCCACCTCTCTCTTTCCCTCTCTCTCTCTCTTCCTCTTTCTGTTTCCCTTCCTCTCTTTCCCTCTCTGTCTCTTTTTCTACCTCTCTCTCTTTCTCCCTAAGTAAACATTGTTCACTTATATTTTATCATACAATAAATTCAGGTACTATGGCACGTTAAAAGTTGGCAAAAAATCCAAATCAATATTTGCCAAGACAAAGCAGTGCTGGTGGAGTCTTTCTCCAGGTGTTTTCGGAGTGTTCGTTCATTTGGTTGTGGAGGAGGTTTGCGTCTTGGGAGAGAGAGGGCTGAGGAACAAGTACCAAATCGACTTCAATCAGATTTACTAAGAAAAAATACATTTTTTTCGAGATTGAAAAATTTGTCTCATTGTATTTTGGGTAAATGAGACTTGTGGTATGGTTACTTCATTAAGTTGTCATTCTGTATGCTGCTACCAAGTTTTATTGCTTAGGAATATCTAATATTCGTATGATCAGCGTTTATGTTGTTGATGTTTGAAAGTAATTGGTTTTTTGTTTTTCACAGCGGAGAAAAGACCAACTCGACAGGAAAACCCGATTCTGGTTTGGAAGGAGGTGGTGCTGAAGTTTCCGTGGGGCCTCTTGTTCTTACTGGGTGCGTACTCTGGTTGCGAGTGCGTTGGAACGTGATTGAGCATGCGACTGAATGCTGTGCACGGTTGCCAGATGTGTTGCGAGTCCTTTCTCCACCACTTACGGAATTTACCCAAATAACATCCCCAATGAAACAAAATTCCACAACTTTGAAACGAAAAGTATTCACCAAATTACGGACCAACATGAGCGGTTCCTGATGATTTCATTGGTTGCCATCTTAACTTCAAATAATTCAAATCCACCAATCTTTGGCCTTTGAGTTGTTCGAAACCATAGTATATTGTGGCGTCGTTAACACGAGGGCCAGAACCGTTAGGTCGGTGAAAGTACGCTGCGGGGGAGAGTTTGCCGCTCTGGCGTTGACTCAGTAGAGCCGCCAGAGCCAAAAATACCGTGGCTGTTAAAATCCGAGGATGCTACCAGCGAGCCTCGCTTATAGTTAAGCTAGGCGAGCCAACCTGAGAATCCTGTGTGTGGGCGTAAACCAAGCTCTGCCAGCGAGCCTATCTATGGAACAGTGTGGGTGTCAGCCTCAACTATTTAATAACGCGGCCCCATCTGCGGCCGCGTTCTCATTCAGTTGCATCGCGAAGACTGCTAGTGTATGTACAAGAGTGTACCGGGTGTGGGCGAATGTCCGGAGAGAAGGCCAGGACGATCTCGCGCTGTAGGCACACGGTCGCCAACACCGCGGTTAAAATTTTGCGTCAGCATGTGCACGGTAATTGTCACGGGACGGATGCCCCGACAGCTCGCATCACGCGTGGCTTGTATTTTTCTGCGTAAAGCAGTGTACTGAAAGGAAAAGCGTGCCGGAGTGTTTTAAAATTAGCAATTTATTGTAACTTGCTACAATA
>BOPP01000035.1:2128396-2144355 GCA_017312745.1 Gryllus bimaculatus
ATCTTTCAATATATTATTTTTATTTTGTTATTGAAATTTATTTCTTATTTCACTACGTCACAATATCTTCGTTATTCTCGTGTTTTTCCTTCTTCATGCCCGTCGTTTATTTTTCTCTTTTGATATGTAAAAATTAATTAAAGAGTATTGTTTCTTTTTTATTCATAATAATTGAGAGAATAATATTTCTGTCTTGACGCCTAATGAAAATAACTTTCCGAAACCTCTCCTTGCCCGTGTATGATGGCGGCGCGGCGCAGGCGCGGGCTTCGCCGTGGCCAAGGCCAGCAACGCGTCCGGGATGTCCGCCATGATCGGCCGCGCCCTGCGCGCGCTGGAGGTGCTACACCCCTGGCTCGTGCTCTTCCTCGTCTGCTTCGTCGCCACCAACATCACCGAGTTCACCGCCAACGTCGCCATCGCTAACATCATTTTGCCTGTGATTGCGGATATGGTGCGTATGCTTTCGCGCTCTTACAACACACCGTGCCGCGGGTAAGCACGGCGAAGTCTCCCTTCCACGCAGTTGAGTGACTGTGATTCTGGACACGCCGACGGCTAAGCTCATTGGTCCCGTAAGTGTAGGGTATGTTTTTCTCTGGCAGTGATTGTTATTTTCCCCCGCGGGATGACGAGATCCGTCGCCGACCTACCGTCGACTAGCGAGGTTATCCCCAAACAGGTATCTCCCCCCAGCAGGGCACCGCCCCAGCCGAGACAAGCTCTTAGCTCCCGATCGGTATTCCGGCATGTGAGGTAGTGTAAGTAAGAGTAAGCATGCATAAGGAACGAGGATAGAACAAGGAAGATCGCGCGCGTCCGTTTGTTAGGATCCTGTCACCGTTGGGACTCGAACCTAGGACTTCACGGTCAGAGGTACTACAGTGACGTCAGTTGATACCTTTACCCATGTCTCCCGATTCTATGCAGTTGATCATCTCGCCACAAGACAGCAGTAAGTAGTTACAGTCGCCCTGAACGCTTTTCTTGTGAATTACGATTAGATGGGATTTAGATAAATAAATTTAAGAATGTTTGTTGCCATTTGTATTTCTATTTTTACTTTCATTTTTCGGTAGATATTGTCATTTCTACATGCGATGCCACCAAGCTGAAAAAGGCGGGGTTCCTACTGATAGCTCCTTTTCCCGAAGATAGTTGTGCTGAGAATCTCGTGGCATGCCACGTTGCCACGAAGAGTGCCACTGCCATCAGAAGGAGATCTTGACACCACTGTTGTACACTTTTCAATCCTACTAAGATCATAAGAATTCATTGTTTCGCGTTACTGGGTGGCTCCAGATTAAATCCCAAAGTGTACTGGTTTTTAAAACATTCCAGACACTGCATTACTCGCGCAACTTTTCTTGAATGATTGATTGAAGAAATGCGGGTAGAGTGGGGGTATTGGTTATGAAATTAGCCACTATATTTTATGAAGTAATGCCAATATCTGGAGAATGCCTACGCAACTTTCTCAATAATTTGCGTTCTAACTTTCTCAGGAATTCGAGGTATATCCTGTGATGGATCTTCATCTGCTTGGGTCATTTCTTTAGATTTTTTGGAGAAAATTATGAACAGAAGACTTCGTCTTCAACAGAAAATATTTTATATTTCGCTCCAGTGAAGATGTGTTTTGAATTTCGTATCAGTGCTCGCTGTGAGCTTTTGCCTTCAACTGTTTATTATATCTGCGAGGGGGAAGCAAAGTCATCATTCAAGAAAAGTTGCGCAATTAGAACTTAAATATGGAGATAGAATCAGAGAAAGGTAGAATTCATTCGAATACTCGCTTCTTACCCAGCATTGGCCGGGCATTTACCGATCAAAATTATCTGTTATACGGCAAAAATAGCGTTTATATAGTTTAAATGTTGTGTATTTTTAAATTCAAAAGTTAGTAAGTGTATGTAAATGCAATTAGTAAGTGTAGTAATAGTTAGACAAGCATGACCACTTGCAAAAAATCCAGAGGGTATAATTACAAGTATGCATTACGATTTTAATTTAAGTGGTGTAGAAAGACCATTTTTTTAGAAAATTTTGAAAATGTATTTAGAGCATCGTGTTAAATACCTCCAAAATTACAATATCCATTTCAAATTCAAGGAGCCACGACATCAGTCAGATCGATTAATACGGAAAATAAAATTTGTGAAAATTCTGTGAACTGTTTTGGCGCTAGCGATGTTTACAATGACAGACGTTTTGCCGTAAACCGATTGTATTCAGGACAATGTGTGTTTCGAAAGTGACCTAACATCTCGCGCTGTATTTTCTTGTTAGTTGTAATTAACCAAAAATGTCTTGTTTTTCAGTCCACCGTCGTTAAAATCAACCCCACGTACCTGATGATTCCTGCGACGGTCTGCTGTTCGTTCGCCTTTATGTTGCCCGTGGGCACCCCCGCGAACGCCATCATCGCCGGCTACGCCAACATTCGCACCACCGACATGGTGCGCGTGAAAGAAACGTCATCCCTTGTATTTTTCTTTTCCAATTCTGTATTCGTGTCCTGGCAATTAGTAAGAAACATAATTTTCTTTATATTTTAGATGATCACCGGCATTCTACCAACTCTAATAACTTTAACTATCATCGTTGCTGCTTTTCCAACGTACGGTGCCTTCATATATCCAGATCTGACTGAATTTCCTGATTGGGCAAAGGGAAATGACACAAACTAGAATATCGTGAAATCCATGTTAATGAAACATCAAAGGAACCACAGAATAAATGAATAAAGTAAGTAATTTCTGTGCTATATCATCTGAAAACAATAGATATACATAAGGACATTTTTTCTTCACGAATTTCAAAAACATTTCCAAATCATAATTCAAAATATTCATTTGTGTTTACAACAATAATTTGAACAAGTGTGAAGTGATTGCAGGTTTATTACTTATATTATCTCAAAGAACGTGAAGTACATACGAAACGAAATAATTTAGTAATATTAAATTTTTTGTCATCGTTTAGAGGCGAGGAGATATTTAAATAAATTTGACTACAGTAAATCCTCGTTTGCACGAACAGGTAAACGAAAAATCGAAGTAATACGATAAAAATAAGCGCCCCGAAAGGAAATGTAGTAATACATAACACGCATTTTTATAGCACGAACATTGAGCATTGCGGTTCTTCGGAATTCGTGTTAAGAATGGCTTACTGAATGTTGTTCTGTAAATTTATTCCTAAAATCGAAAGATGAAGACATATTTCTCCGAAACTATTTTGAAATTGAAGGGCTAAGCACAACCGTAGACTAACGCCACTTGTCCAAGGAAGGTCTTCGTGCATTTGTGTGTTGACCAGTTGTCTTCCGTGAAGTAAAGAATGAATTCACTGTTTTCCGTGTTGCCCAATTTATAGCCAATGCCCCTCTCCCAAATATTAATGCCGCAACAAGAATGATGGCTGACGCCAATTATGATAGTGTTGCTGTTAGAGAATATGGATATTATGCAGAAAAGAAGGGCCAACTTGAAAGAATGAGAATTTTTAGTTCATGATCTAGGAACTCGTTGTATAGTTAAAATTCACGGTTGGTGAGTTCTTACTAACGGAAAATTGAAAAAAGAAAACGAAAGATTGAAAAAATGGCGGTCAACACTAGTGCGTAAACCATTCAAACGATTGTCTCGAAAATTGATATTACCCGATAGATCTAGGTTAACTGGAAGCCTTGCTAGTGTAAAATTGATAGATTGCTTTTTGGAGGTGATTCACATGAAGTTTCATTAACATTTTCAAACTGCTCACTAAAAGGGCTTCAGAGATTTTTATTAAAGGTTGTTTCTATAATGCGTTAAGTTTGCTTAAAAGAATGGCGTATATCTGGTTCTTAATAATGTCGCTGATTTTTCGAAAATTGCAAAAGTTTTTGCATTTTTTGACGTCTTTGTAAACTGCAATATTAAAGATAGTTTTTCCTCAATAGAATCTTGAAACCGGTCCGGAAATACGTTCATGTACAAGTTTTCAAACATGTGAGTAGTTTTCGTGGAATTTTGCGTGAAATATAGGCAATTACTTTCTTAAAAAACAATTACTTTCTTAAAAAAGGCTCTATTTTTTCTTTATCGTTCCCTTCTAAGTAGCAAAGGCCCATAAAAAATTGCGCTGATCCCATTTTCGGTGAATTCAAAGTATTTTTGTGAATTGCAAACAAAATTGACATTTCAAAAGTTTAATACTGATGATACAGCTTTTTTGAAGTAAATTTTTTGCTCGGCTTTTGAATGTAATTTATAAACTACAGAGAGCATTTGGCTTTTATTATGTAGGACTGAAATTATTTCGCTCAAATACCTGTAAAAATACTCATACCCTTTCTACATACCTTTTCTACACATTGTATAAAATATAATTATAAGCATCAGCAGTCTCACCTACCATTTATAAATTCGTAAATTGATGCTGATGCAAAATTTAATTAAACAATCTATTAGACTGGGGATATATTTCATTTTACCCAAATATTAGAATATACTCAATTCGAATAAAAAAATCCTGTCAAAAATCTGAATACTTGACGCAGGGTGAAAGTAATTTACTGTATGTGTGAACAAGATATATGCACTGCGCCCGGCAAAGAGTATTGTGTCAAAAAGTAACCGTTTTACGGCGCGCTATTACAATACTTTCTCGCCATACGAACACGAAGGCGAGAAATTTGAAAGTGGCAGTGACTTAGACCATTGCAGGATTGACCCCTTCAATCTCAAAATAATGTGTTAACAGAAAGGGATACAAGTAATTTTCTAAAACTTTGAAACTTTTTAACTAGGATGAGTTAATAGTGTAAGAGAGAGAGAGAGAGAGAGAGAGAGAGAGAGAGAGAGAGAGAGACAGACAGACAGACAGACTGGCAGAGAAAATGAGAGAGACAATATGAAATCTTACAAAAGTTTACAAGCACAATTGAGTTTTTGGTTGATACTTTCAGATGTTGGACTTCACGAATATCACAAGTGCAGCTGCCTGCAATAAAATTGAGTGCGTGAGTACGTGATGCAGAAGTTACGAAAAGTTACCTATCAAATTTTGTACAAGTGTCTTGCTACACATTTCAATGTCAACTTCTTAAATATCGATGTATTCTGGTGAAAAGTAATTGGAAATGTATTCATACAAAGGAGACGCAGGCAGCGGACCGAAGTATTTTTGGGGGAGCCAAAAATCTTTACATTACTTAACACTTCATGCGGATGTTTTTCAAAGCGTGTGTGGATTTTAAACTTTTAAAAAAGTTTTCCTTTGTAAAAATTGCAAATTTCTACTTTTTCAATTGTAAAATAAAAAAATTTTAATGTTATTGTACAAAATGAAAATTTTGATTCTCGAGCTGGTCTTTATTTCTATTATTATTATTATTATTATTATTATTATTATTATTATTATTATTATTATTATTACACTTAAATTAATTCATAAATTGAACAATAAATAATTTTAACACATGAATTTATTTAGGATCCCAGAAATCTTCTGACTAAAAAACACGTGCTCAGGATCACAGCTATTGATTGCTGATAATGTTGGTTTCGATCCCCACTTTATTCAGAGTGCTTCAGGACGGTAGGTATTACACCTGTTACCGAGAGGATGATCGGCACAATCTCCACGACCAATACATTATTATTACTATTATTATTGATATTAGTATTAACATTCCCTAAATTCGCCTCTAAAATGTTAGGTGTCAGTTAAATATTAAATCTAATCAATAATGCAACTAACTTTCTAAGGAGAAGATCTGGTAATTGTGGTAAATTCTTCGCGTAAATAATGAGCTGTTTCCAACAAGAGATACAGAGGGAGGACTTCGGAACTTTTTGACGGGGGGGGGGGCAAAGGTCTCCTAACCCGAATGGCATACGAATAGTTATAATATAATTCTTAGGTAAACATATTTTTTAACTATTTCGTACCCCCGTACCAACACCCACAACCCTCTACAGCCAGAAATTGGTTTTTATATTATTTTTTCGTCAACTTAACAACTAATTTATCTGGTTGAAAAACTATGAAAAATAATATTAAAAAATGTTTTTGGTAGTATAAATTATATTTTCTCAGCGCCAAATTCGAACGCCAAGTGTATTGTTGTTGGTTGTTTTTTTTGGAAAAAAATAACAAAAAATAATTTTTACTGCCTCCTACCCTGGAACAGGGTTGAAAAAATCTCAAATTTTCTTCTTAAAAAACACAAAAAGCGAATTTATCAGATTTTTCGATTTCTGAACTGTAGTTTAATTTTTTTTTTACGATTTTAAATCATACACTTGGAAAATGGCTGCAACAGTTCTGTGCATTTATTTGAGTGTTAAACTTTTGTAATGAAAATTGATGTCCAAATAAATGAAACTTCTCTGACAATGGTTGCGACATAACGATTAAGACATAGATTCATTTTTATTAAAACAGAAAAGTGAAATTTGGGGAAGGTCTTGTACCTCGTACCCCTTTTGACATTCGTTTTTTTAAATTTTGCTGTTTCCGAAAAAAAATTACAGGAATAATTTTTTGTATACTTTAAAGATTTAGACACCACATATATTTTTCAAGCATGTAGTCTTTTCAAATTATTGATTTATTTGCCAACTTTAAAAAAAGGTAATTAGGTCCGAGGTACAACACAGGGTTTGTACCTTGGACCCATGTATGTTGTACCTTGGACCGTTCATAATATGTTGGGAAAATGACAACTTATTAGAAAGAAAAAAGTTATTCCTTAACTTTTAAATAAGCATTAATGCCATAAGACGAATTATTTTCAGGTGAACATTACACTGGATAATTCAATTTCAAATGTAAACATTTAGAGCTGACGAACTAATCCTCCTATTGGAATTGGATCTGGAACCTTCATTAAGTCGTCATTTTTGTCGATTGCATGTATGACAGTATCTTCTATCGTATGTTTTTGAAGTTTTTGATCCTTTTTCATGTATTGCATACTTTTAATCTGATAAATGCTCTATGTGATCAAAAGCATCCGGACACATGGCCGAAAATGACTTACCAGTTCGTGGCGCCCTCCATCGGTAATACTGGAATTCAATACGGCGTTGGCTCACTCTTACCCTTGATGACAACTTCCACTCTCGCAGGCATTCTTTCAGTCAGGTGCTACGAAGGTTTTTTGGGGAACGGAAACATTCTTCACGGAGTGCTGCACAGAGGAGAAGTATCGATATAGGTCGGTGAGACCTGGCATGAAGTCGGCGTTTGCAAACATACCAAAGGCGTTCAATAGAATTCAACTCAGGATTCTGTGCAGGTCAGTCCATTTAAAAGGATGTTATTGTCGTGTAACCACTCCGCCACAGACTGTGCAGTATAAACAGGTGCTCGGTTGTGCTGCAATCACCATCCCCAAATTGCTCTTCAACAGTGGGAAACAAAAAGATGTTTAAAACATCAACGTATGCCTGTGCCATGATAGTGTCACACAAAATAACAAGTGGTGCGAGCTCCGTCCATGAGAAAGACCATACCATAACATTTAGGACGTGTCCAGATACTTTTGATTACATGCTGTATAATTACAAATAATATATTGATAATAAATAATCACATAATTTGTAATATGTTTTCAACACCACAGGTACTGCTTTTTCAATTGCCTCCTTGATTACCTCCTTTTATCTTGACACAGATTGCACTTCGTGGCATTTTTTTCTGAAAATAATATTTTGGTATTTCACATTTAGTAGTAAAGCTAAACATAAATAAATAACGCCAAATAGAACAGTACTAATTTATAATTTGGGAAGTATTGTATGTCGGACCAGTCCAAGGTAGAAACTTATGGTAGGTCCAAGGTACAGCACATCGCTTTGAAGTGCGTGTCTTTTTGTCATTTTGAGGAAAGAATGAGCTTTATTTCAAACACGTTCTCCTCTTAAAACAATACGGAATTAGGAATTGTTTTCATTTCAAATGTGATATTGCATATTTCTTCTCTATAATTAAGAGAAACTAATGACAAATATTTACTTTTGACAGGTGATATTACGTTTTTAATAATTTCTACTGCAGCTGAACTGCCAAATAAAGAAATTAAACTGCACAAAGACCACTATTGTAAATTTATGAACTTCAATAGTAGTATTCATATATATCGCTAGGCAGAGCTAGAATTAGTCTAGATCCAAAGGTACACATATATTCAAGGTACAACTCATTCCCCTACGCTTTTAAATAATAAACCCTGTAATAACACTGAACATAACAAAAAATAGTCAGTGGCGATAACAGGTTCGCTTTTTTTGCAGTGTACTCTTGGCATCAAATATCATGCATTAGTTACAATGTATCTTACGTTAAATGGAAAAGCATACTTACAAAAAATAATATTAAAGATTTTTACTCAACGTCATTCGTATATTTTCACTTCCTCACTTTGGCAAAAATTGTAAACGGGCAGTTTTTGGTGTCTAACACACTGTATGTTCACACTAGAACTCCCTCATCACATAACTTTTTCTGAATCCGAACGTCTCGCAACGTTGACAAATTTCTTATTACGGAGATCAGTTAAAGAAAATCATTTTACATGGACAACGGCCTGAAGTGTTCCGTTTGCTCACTACACTTCGATAGATTACAAGTAATGCGGCAAAACATGATTTTTATCGCATCGCGGACCCACGAAACGTTGTTTCGTTAGAAGCACCTACTTTTCGACATTCGAAATATTAAAAATGCCAGAAAATTTGTAATAGAAAGAAATTGTTTAATCATACATGTTCTTTACATTTCTACGCAATATGGTTAATTACAATAAAGTATGCTTTCAGACTATAACACTCAATTTAAGGTATGTCAGGTATAGATGGTGCAAATTGTTATCATTTAGTAAAGTTCCCATTTTTTACGCATTTTTGCTAAAATACACAAAAAGTGCACTTAAAATATCGCCCATAAGCTGTTCTTCAGCGTTTTCTCTAATAAGATAATGTTCAATTAGTTCTGAAACTCCTGTTCCAAAAGCTACAACTACATTTGATTCTTCCCCAGATTTCCTTTCAACTTCCATATGTTTGTCCTCTAATTTTTGAAAATATTAAAACTGCACTGTCTAATTTGTATTAACTTTTACTTCTGCAATTTCTCTATTAATCCTTTTGTAAACGAATATATACCACTATTTTGTTTGTTTATGTGAATAAGGTGTTAAGTTTAATAGAAATAAGTAGTTATTCTCTCACATTCAATTGAAAATCGGTATTTGTTCGCTTAAGAAGGAAACTGTGTGAAGTCGCAAGTAATAAGTTAAATGTGCTTTCATTTTGTAGCATTACTCAGTTTGGTTTTCTCCGTTTTCATTTGAAGTTCTTCAAATCTCACAACAAATCACATTTTTGGAAATATCTTAGAATATTCTGTCCAGATCCGAAAATAAAGCATCCGTTCCCCACCTGAAGACCAAGGCGCGTCGAATAACTATTCATACGTCTCGACTGGTGCACGGGACGTGATCTAACCATTCGTGACGGATCCGCACTCACGCATACTCGCAGTTACTCAAGTAGTACGAGATGTATAGACTAGTTAAATGTGGCGTCGCCAACTCTGTAAACTAAAGTATTTTCATGTGTTGAAAATGTATGCCAGCTATAGCTTTGTTCAAATGAGTTCTTATTGACTCTAGCATTGGACATGCCAATGAATCGTAGTAGCTAATAATGTTTTACCCCTGCTCAAAAATTTCCAACCCCAATCGTCTTGTATGTTATCTCTATACGAAATATGAACTGGTAATATCGCAATTTCAAAATTATAAACCCGTCGTAAAATAATTGCAGGTATGCGAATAATGCTGAAGGGTGACAATCTAGTACAACACAGTACCATTTTGAAGTTTTTTTGCTAATATGCACAAAAATGCACAATTGTGTACATAAAAATATATCTGCATGCTGCTATTCAGGGTTTTTCTCTTATAAGATCACTTTCAATTAGTTCCGAAAATTCTGTCGTAAAATCTTCTAGAACTACATTTTATTCTTCCCCGGATTTGCTTTCCACTTCTATATTTTTGTCCCCGAAGGTTTGAAGAAACTAAAACTCCACAAAATCAGTCTAATTGTGTTCACTTCTACTTCTACAATTGCTCTCTTTCTTGTTTTATAGGCGAATCTATATGAACATAAAAAGGTGACTGTTTTTTATGTTTATGTGAATAAGGTGTTAGTTACGTTTTAATAAGAATACGTTTACTCACCTTCATTTTAAAATCTGTATTTGCACGATTAAGAATGTAAATGTGAGAAGTCGAACGTAACAACGAAACTGTGCTTCTGTAGCATTGCTCACAGTTTGGTTTTCTCCGTATTTACCTGATGTTCAAATTCAATAAGTTCCAAGGCAATACTGTTCGTAGGTTCGTAAGGTTCGCTTTTGCAAATATGTTCTTTTAAATACGTTAATACGGATTCCAATTAAATGAAATTTGCCGTGCTGCGATTCACTTGCCCCATCCCACGTAACCTACACAGATCTATTTGGGTGGCGTTAGTTTATATCCCGGCATTCTCAACCAAGACAGCAGCGCTAAAACACGCAAAAGCACGTTTTTTGGAAATTTCTTAGAATCTTCTGGCCGGATCCGAAAACAAATTATCAGTTTACCACCGAGAGACCGAGACACGTCGAATGGAACCTTATACCTTTCGATTGGTGCGGAGGAAGTGGGCTAAATTTGAGTGACAGATCCTCACACGTACTCACGCATACTCACAGTTACTCCAATACTGTGTAGGGATTAAATTTGTTCTCAAAATACAGAAAAAAATGTTTTGTAATACAAATTTGCTGATCTGCGAAATTAAATGTCTAAATATGTTCTAATAATGGAGGCAGTTGCCCCCCCTCCTGAAATCCCCTCTGAAGATATCCCTTGCGCTTCATAGTCTTCTGAGTGGCCTGTGAGTTCGGGCAACTTACGACATAGATTTTGTGGCGTAAATCACTGAGCTTGAATAACTATCGGAGCAATCTAAGGTTTTTACGTCCCACATCCAGATGATGATGATTTCCTAACACTTGTATTTATGAGGATGATATTTCTGTCTCTTCGGTTAAAAATTTTAGAAGGATTTATGTTCCTTGACTAGAGAGCAGGTGGTATTTTCGGACCTGCCGACAAATATTAAATTAATGTGCCGCGAGTGAATAATAGGATTGCAAATAATTGTTATAATAGGGTTTACAAGTATTTTTTTAATGCCAAGAGTGAAGACAGCCACAACCGTGGCTGATACGATTGTTAACATGATTTTTCTGATTAAAGGGAAACCCTAACTTCCAACAACAGAACAACACCAAGTAAGCTTAACTATGCTAATGTTACTCACAAATATACTTTTGCTGGGAAAGATCAAGCCATAATCATTGAAGCAGAAGACAGATTAAACATTAAAGAATATATACACGAGATTGCATCAATAGTTGATTCCTGTTCACACGATTCATATATCATATCCAGTAACAGGATCTGCATTTTTCTCTCAAGCCCTGAAATAACTAAGAGTATTAACGGAGATACACACAATGTCATAGAAATAGATAAACATAATCCCTTAATTAAGAGAAGAAAATACCTTTAATTAATAAGTATATCTGAGTCATCATCTCTAATGTTTGCCTCGTGATACCCCACGAAGAAATCTTAAAATTTCTAAATCAAAAAGAAATTAAAACATCATCTAATATTTTCATCACACACAGGCTTAATTTGGTACCGAAACCATTCCTTGTTTCCTGTGTAAGTAAGAGAATCAAATTGCCTGCGCCCTACTCTCACTGTGAGATATAGTAACTGACTATAGTAGGCCAGGAGTTCCATTGAATTGGTGAGGACAATCAATTTGGAAGAAAGTCGTTTGAACCGGTTTGGCGTACGTTTGGACCACCGACGGCCGGACAGACATACAGGGAGACGGACTGACAAACGCGTTGTTTCGTTGTCAATCGATTTCTCGGTTTCAAAGACCCACAAAACATGGATTGTAAACCCGAGAATGTGTAAAATGGAATAATTTGCTCTATAATGCAACAATATATTAATTTTTTGTTACCATAGCGAAGGTAATTCTGTGTTTTTGTGTTTAAAATTCGCCGATTTTTTGAACGCAAGATAAAATTTTGTCTTCTTACGAAGTAAAGGAGCGAATGCCAAAACACTTTTTTGGTATCAGGGTAACCAATATGCGCATTTCCGTTCAAAACTCGAAATCGATTTTCCAGAGCATTAGGTAATATTCTCTTTAAACTTTTATAACTCATAAACGTAGGTAAAGAAGAAAGTAAAAATTACACAATAATTTCTTCTGATATATTACAAAACTACATGTTTCAATTCTATAAATTATTACTAACCGTATAATGTAAACTTAATTTCGTACTCAAACTAAGCAAAATGGACTTTACCGATTTGTTTGCTTGACCTTGCATTACATTCATAAACAACCCACTCGCTGGTTCGTGTGCACACTCATTTGGATTATTTCTCTCGACTTCCTTTTAGCGATCTGTGTCGCTGCTTGGGGGCAAAATGCTTCGCCCGTTCGCGCCACACACGGATGAACCGTTTATAGTAAGTACTGGTACTAGAAAACGCCTTGGTTTTGAGATCTAAATGAACATTTCGTTCCTTAACCATTTAATTATTTTCAGCGTCAATCCTAGATAATCCGCACAGATGGAACGCGATTAGATACTAAACTTAATTGGAAACAACACAATGAGATAAAAGCACAACAGGCAAAAATCAAACTCATACAATTAAGACCTCTACTAAACTCATACAACGACCTCTCACTGTCAAATTCACTAACGCTATACAAATCACTTATTGCCCAATACTATTTTACGCATGCCCGATCTGTACAAATATAGCCAAAACCAATCTGAACAAATTGCAACTCTTTCAAAACAAATATTTAAGATCAATAACAAGAGCACCATGGCTCATTAGTAATAAAGATCTTCTTAACGATCTAAACATAAATGAAATAATACACCAAATAGCCTATCAAACAACTTTTACACAAACTTATCCTTCATAAAGGCATCAACTCACTACAGACTCGGAAAAGATCCCAGATACAAAACCAGAATTAAGAACAGATTCCCGCTCCTTTCTTTCGCCCAGATATTTGTAAATGTTGAATAATTCTCCTTGTTTCCTCTCCCTATATTAAGATTCATTAAGTACAATTTTAACGTAGATTGTCATCAAACAATTGCAAAGTTTTTATTGTAAACTGAACATCGTTCTTCAACAAACAATTAAATACATTTTTTTAAAAAGGGAACGCGATGATGACTCGATGTTTCCTCGCCAAGAAGCGTGAGGAAGGCGCGAGGGTGTGGCCGCGGGGCGACTGGTCTCGCAGCTGAGAACGCGTGGTGTAGGTCAACGCGGCTTCTGCGTTCCGCGCCTCCCTCCTCCCTCCCTCCCTTCCTCCTCTCCCCCTCTCCCTCTCTCTCCCACGCCATCGCGTCGCCGTCTTCCTCCGCCGCCGTGTCGGTCATTTCTGCGCCACGCCGCCTCGCCCGCCAGACAGACGCCGCGCTGTGCAGCGCTGCGCGCTCGGGCCTCGAGTGAGTACAACGCACACCACATCTATTAATAGAGATGCGGCATCGATGTCGAGGTTTTCAAGACATCGACGTTTTGAAGGAGTCTGTGCACGCCGAAGCAGCAGCAGTATCGATCTTCTGCTCATGCGCAAATGCACTGAAGTGATACGAAAGTTGAAATGCGCATGCGCGGAAGAGCGATAGTACTTTGATGTTCGAGGGTGTACAAACTCTTTTAGAAAAACTTCGATTTATTTAACATCGACATTTTGAAGCCGATGTTTTTTTAACATCAATTATTAGTGTTCGATGTGTATAAGTGGTCGATATTTATTAAACAGTTACAAAAGCCTATAATAATTTTCAGATATCCATAAATTGAATTTTCTTCAGACCAAAATTACCAAGGGTGAAAAATATATAAAATCAAGTTTTCTTCAATAAAGAAACCTACTTTTTTAAATTATCGAATAAAATAATTTTAGTTTTGTTATTGTAATTATCCTGAATTTTTTTAAAAATTTTGTCTAATGTCGGATACATCTCAATTAAAAATTAATAACGAGTAATTTTAAATTAAATCTCCCCCGCGTGAACTTCAGTGGTTATTACTCCGGTTTTTAAAACATAGAAGTTTAATAACATTGCAGGTTTTGGCTCGATGTTTTAATAGGAAGTTTGTGCACGCTGCAGCGGCATGTCGATCTTCTATGCATGCACAGATGCACTAAAGTGGTGTGAAACATGAACTGCGCATGCGCAGAAGGTGAATAATGCTTTTAACGTTCGAGGGTGCACAAACTACCTCATTGACAATGAAAGTTTTCCTTGGTATTGTATACCCTTTTCCTTGGTATAGTCACATTCATAACAATACATGATACGTACATAGCAGAAAGTAAAACAACTCACATTGAAAGACTTATTCTCATACAAAACTACCATCTCTAGGTAACAATTTTTGTTATGTATTCTGTTATTTTTAATTGCACGATTTCATATTGTAAATATTGCACGATTCCATATCGTAAATAAACCTAACATTTCTGTCCAATATCGCCAATTTTCAGCGCACTCTTTCTCTTTACTTCTTGACTAGTCAGACGAAAAATAATAATTTGTATTAAAAACTTGTTTGAATGAGCAAAGGTCGCTTATATATTCGTAAGTGTCATGAATTTGTACTTTCCGTAAACTTTCTGATTTTTAGAAAATTACAGAAGTAGCTAATAAAGTGAGAAAGTAAGTGCTGTTGTAGCACCTGTAGTTCACAAATCTGAATAGATATTGAGTAATAAGTATACCAAGAGCAGGAACAGTTTGAGTACGTCGCGCATTTCCATCAGTTTCTGTGAAGTAATGCAACTAGATAATAGACGTATTGATATTTTATGCGATCATAAATAGAGCGCACTCCACACTTCCTCTCTAGTAACCGAGTTAGAATGGCAAACTACTGTCTTGTGTTGAAAGTTATATTTTCGTGGAAAGGCATGGGAATCCATGGGGTTCTCGATGTCGCTGGTGTAGAATCTGCAGCGGACGCAGATGATGTTGCGCTGAGAGTTGAGATATGTTGTGGGTAGATCGCAGATTTAATGCTGGGACTCCTCCCTTCTATGTTCATTACGACCATAGAAATAACACACACTATTATTGATTGAAATATAATATTTTCTGTAAGTAAAGAATGTCTGAGTGGTACGTGAGATTGCGATGGGGTAGAGTGTGCTGGGGTCGGTTGTGCTGGTGCGGTTGCAGGGAGACACTGGGCATCTCGTCTCGCATTTGGCAACTTCATCTCAAAGTTAGGACATCTAGTAGAGAAATGCTCTCTTTCGGCGGGGCGTTTGCATGGGCCGAAGCGGCGTTGCGCTAAGGCTCTAGGGATCCGTTTTGGTCGTCAGGTCGCCGGAGCTCTTGCCTTGCTCCTTGGGCAGGCGGTAAGTGGGATGCCGTTGGCGCTGGCGCTGGCGGTGCTGCTGGCGCAGGCGCTGGTGCGGGCACGGGCCGAGGCAGCGCTGAGCTGCGAAGAGGCGGCGTCGGCGCCGCTGGTGGCGCTCGAGCGGCCGTGCACAGCTGCCGCAGGCGCTTCGCACTTCGTGTGCAACCAGCGGCTGCCGCTGGCGCGGCACCAGAACGACGCACAGACGCTCACAGCCTTCAGCGTCCTCGCCCGCGCCCCCGCACGCCTCGAAACGGCCGCGGGCGACCTCGCCTTCTGTGTGGGCCTGGAGGAGCTGCTCAAAAGCGACATCTACACCCCCGAGGGCTACTACCTCGACCAGCGAAACACCTTCGCTCGCGACCTGGCCGTGGGCGTTGTGGTGGTCGACGCGCGTTGCTGGGGTGCGGGG
>BOPP01000035.1:2149210-2188410 GCA_017312745.1 Gryllus bimaculatus
CTCGCCTTCCGCTTCCGCACCGAGGTGGCCTACCTGGCGCACCTGGTGCGAGTGCGCTCCACGGCGCGCGCCGCGTCCCGCCACCCGCACACCGGCCCCGGCCCCGGCCCCGCCGCCACCTACGACGCCTTCGTCTGCTACAGGTCAGCCACACGGTCACGCCGGAAACATCTATATATGTAAATGGATATATACAACTGGATTTATCAACATTTTCGTTACCAGGGCCCTGTAATGACAGTTCTTCTGCCGAAAATTCGCCGTTTCCCACACAGCATTGCATAAGTTTCTCTCTACTCCGTAGCGAGGAAGTAAAAAGGAATGGTGCTAAAACAGCACGTAATTTCTCGTCCGTATTTTAACGCAAAAGTACTCAAATTTACAAAAAAGTTGTTCATGACCCTATTTCAAACTCTATCGATAAGGAACAGATTTCATTCAGGTAAAAATCTCTATTTTAAATATATTATTTGTAGGAAGACGCCAGAAACATTTTGAACTATTGCAATTTTCGAAAAATCGGGGTTTTTAACGAACATGAGATCTTCATCTTTCTCTTAAACGTCAATCACACTATCCAACAACAAAATATAATCAAAAACTATGAAACCTTTTTTTGTAAATTTGGAAAATGCCTCACGGACTTTATTTGAAGTACCCCCAAATATTAAAATATGGGTTTTAAATTCAATGGGCCGTGAAGTCAGTCGGATTGTGTGAGGAATATTAATTTCTGAGAAAATCGGCTGAACGGTTTAGCCGCTAGCAAGAGACAGACTCCGGACAGACAGACGTTTTGCTGTCAATTGATTTTTTGGTATCAAGGCCCCAGAAAACATGAATTCATGCTGCACCACGTGATAGAGTTTTCTTTTCTAAATTTAGCAATTGGATTTATCCATTTTTGCCTTACCAGAGACCTGTTATAAGAGTTCTTCTGTCGAAAATTCGCCGTTTTACACACAGCATTACATACCTTTCTCGCTACTCCGTAGCGAGAAAGTGAAAAAGGAATGTTTGTTGCTCATAGACGCAAAAACAACGTCATAGAATTCTCTGAAATTTTCGCACATTGTTCTTATTAGTATGGGGAGTATTTAAAGAGTGGTTTGAATAAAAGTGGACACGGGGCGGTGTTGATAGTTATTTATTTATGACAACTCAAACAGCCTTAAACTACGCAACCCGCCGCACAGCCAAGGATTGAGCGCGTCTTCACTACATATAAGTATTCTGCCCCTGCGATTGTGCAATATCGGCCGGAATTATTACTTAAATCTCTTACAAGTAAATCCCAATTCTCCAAGATAATGTTGCAGTGAATGCCTGCCAAAATTTGAGAGACATTTTAACAAATGGATACTTGACAATCGTGTCAAAACCAGGACATAGAACAAACCCATACTTGCGAGAAAGTCTTTCATCTATTAAAATTTTACAGAGTGTAATGTAAAACCTGATTAACAATCACGTGATCAGTGTGTGTGATGTGCAATACACTGCAGTAGCAAAACATTGCTGTGTCCACTAGTTTTTAATAAAAGTCGAAGTGGCCTGTAACTAATTTAATCCCGCAACTATGCATGTAAATAATATTTCCCTAAAAGAACATTTTTTACGCTTTCTTCCTACATAAATACATTTGATGCGATAACTGCATTGGTTTGAACTTTTCATTTGGCGGAATCTCAAAACAATAGTCATTTCAGTAGCCACACCACACTGACAGCATTAAACCATGGTGACCACACATCTCGAATTAGCCGGGACAGTCCCTTTGTTTTGAGTTCCTGGCCTTATTTTTTTTACAGGGAAATCGAGAAGGTTAAATGATCTTTTTTGTGACAATGACTTGTCAGCTGCCGGCAACAATTTTTTCATAATATATTTCGTATGATTACCATTTGTTTATAAAAAATTAAGTAAGATAAGATATTGTGTTCAATTGCCTCGTAACAAGAATATTTAGAGATTCGGTTGTGATTTCTATGAAAAGAAAATGTAGCTATGGAGTCTTTTTAACTTGTATGCTTATCACTAACGATATCGTTATTAAACTCAATAATCCGATTCATCTGCTTCTGAAAGCTTCTGTTCAACGTAGCATGCAATCTTAGTGGAGATGGAGAAATACTGGCCTACTTCGTAATAAATAAAAGTACAAATTAAAAGTGTAATATTAAAAAAAATGTTCCTTTCTAAGGGATTCTTTAGTTGCCGTGAATTGAATGCTACATCATAAAAATTATACATACTTATATATTTATTCATTTAATTAATCTTAATTTACAAACCTCAATATTTGTAAAATAAAATAGTGTTTAACGTTCTCTTTTGCCCCTTTTATCGTTGTGACAAAACCTAAAATGTCAGATTTTAATATTTTCAAAGTATGGTCGCCTTTCACCAAACCGCTGGTCAGCGCAAGCCGAGCGTGTGTGTGTGAGTGTGTATGTGATTGCAGCGGGAAGGACCGGAATTTCGTGCTGCGCCGCCTGGTGCGCGCGCTGGAGAGGCCGCCCGACTGCTTCCGGCTGTGTCTGTACGACCGCGACTTCCGCCTGGGCACACACATCGTCAGCAACATCGTCGACGCCATCGACTGCAGCTCCAAGGTGATGGTGGTGCTCACCCAGCACTTCATCGCCAGCAAGGTGCCAGCACTGCATAGCGCTGCTTTGGCGTAAAAGTTCGCAACGAGACATGGTGCGCTCGGGAACTGCTAAGGCCTCGGCCACGGAGAAGTACCCCCAAAAATACTAGCTGTAAGATGTAGACTTATCGGGAAATTAGTCACATTAGGTGTTTAATTAAAGCCTTTGCGGCGTTTCAGTCTTGACAATACCAGTCACAGAGGAGGGGGGGGGAATCTGTTATAAAACTTGTGCTAAATGTTCGTAATTCAAAGTCGCAGCGAAAGTATAGTCTTCTACTCGCGCATAATAGTTTTCACTCTTAGAAAGACTTTAGCTGCCATCTGTCTAATACCTGCAAAATAGTCGTCCATTACTCGGAATGAGATTCACAGATTAAGCAATGTTAGTTCCATAGGCTGGTACAACACATGCCATCGCGAATGAAAAGAGATGCGATTATTGATTAATCCCTGTGAATAAAAAAACGTGAAGTAGTCAGCTGATTGGTGTGAAATGCGTGGTGCAGAGGGCAAGATGGCTCTCTTTTTGGTCTTCGTTTTTTATGTTGAAAAAGTTGTTGGAAAAGTTGTGTGGGAAGTTGTAAGGAAGAGTAGTGACTGCCATTCGAGTACAGTTGCCCAAATGTTCATCACTGAGTCTGTTTCTGTACTTGTTTGTGCTCTGTAGAAAACGCCCAAGTTAGCTAACCTTCAGTATGACCGCAATCTACCGAAAATTGCCTCGCGAGCGACTAGTATCTCGCGATTGACGGTTTGGCGATCACTGCCGCATATACTTGGGATTTAATTCTTGTCGCGTGAGGGCCTGTCTTCACAATGGAATATCTATGGCATTTCGCGTCTTTCTCGGTGCGACATGCAGTGACATGGCCGAGAAAGACGCGAAATGCCGAGAGATGTTCCATCGCGAAGACAGCCACTCATGCGCCAATTTATATAACCCAAGTTTAAGTGAGGGGTAGCGAATTGGCGTGTTGGGTGTGTTGCAGTGGTGCCAGTGGGAGCTGGAGATGGCTCAGCACAAGCTGTTCAGCGAGGACCGCGATGTCATGGTGCTTCTATTCTATATCCTCTTAGCGCCGCGCCCTCCTCTCTCTTGCTGCGCTTCCTGCTGACACGGCTCCGGTGGTGCGCTGGCCGCGTGTGGGAGCGCGGAGCGGCGAGCGCAGCTCGTGCGCCGCCCAGCTGAGTGCGCGCGCTGCCGGCCCAGCCTCCGACGCCCCATGCTGGCCCAACGAGCTCACCAGCCGCTCCTATGGCAAGCGCACCCGCGCGCACGCCCTCTGAAGGCGGCTCCACACGTTCGGTATTCGGCGAGTAGAGTGCAACCGCACGGCCAATTCCGAGTAGAATGGACGAGTTGCTGGCTATTTGCCGAGTGACGAACATTCGTTATCGCCCTACCCACCACGTGTCGGACTTTTGCGCACATCAAAGGAAGCGAACATTCGCCGAGCACGTCAGCTGTTAAGGATTGGGTGAGCAGAAGCTTGCTGCGAATTCCAAATGTGTGGAGCCGCCTTGAGGCTATACTATGCATGCACGTTTTCTTAATCCTTCAGCTCCCTAGTTCATGCTCAGCCCAGCATAAAACGGACCGGTAGAAAATAAGAGTACCACTCGGAATATAACTGCTCAGTTTGAAGTGATGCCCACCTTCTTCCTTCACATGCGGACTTGTCAGCTTTCGCTCTCTCTTTCTAAAGACCTTGTTCTTGTTACTCAATAGTTTCTACAATTATTAATTACTTCTTCAGATTTTTTATAAAATCGTTGCGTTGTTTCTCATTGCTTTCTAGTCGAAGACGCGCTATTATGCTGGGTTTTCTGACGATAACGTTGACAGCATTGCACTGCCGTGACGTAACTTAAGCATTCCTCCCCCCGGGGAGTATCAAGAAAAAGTGCGCGTATCGTACTTGGATTTATTTAGAGCTGCCTCGGACTTAAATCAGCTGATACGCTGTCATCGAATCGGAAGGTTGAACATCACCACAGTGACGTCACTGTAGTTATGTATATGCTCCCAATTGGATGACTCGCAGATGAGACGCAGATCCGTGACGCGCCGCAGTATGACTCATGTCGAGTTCCTAACGGCAGAGTGAGTATAAACGGCGATCACTGCAAGATGGGCCGCAGTTTACTCCAGTACAAGCTCTGGCGACATCTATGAGATCTGCGATGTTAGTGGATTTGAGTTCTGAATCGGATGCAGAAAGCGAGTTCTACTTTAGAATAGTTATGTTACACAGTTCTTATGGAACAAAAAGGAGAAAGAAGCGATTTGATGAAGAAAAGAGAAACACGTGGAAAATTTTCTATAAGGAATTAAATGATGACAAATTTCAGAACTATTTTAAATTAAACCGTGATGCAAAGACGTACAAGATCTGATCAAAATGAAATGAGAAGAGAGGGCTGCAACGCCCAAAAGCCCATTAGAACCGAGAAATAATTAGCAGTGTTTCTAAAATAAGTCTATTTATTTTATAGTATTTTAGTTATCAATAGAGTCCAGATTTGTAAACAAATCCATTTAATTTTTTCCTAGTGGTTTCTTAAAATAGTATCACTTTTCTTTGCCAATTAGACTATTTGCAGCTTTCCTGCCAAATTCTATTTTGCATATTTTCGCATATCTAAGGTTACTGCATATTTCTACACTTTCAGCGAAGTTTTTGTGATAATAAGGGAAATTTGGTAATTTACTTAAATTTTAGTTAATGATTAGCTAATTTTTAAAAAAATGTCTTAAATGAATCTTCTCGAAATTGGTTAGCACAGCTCATAAAACACCACATTATCTTCATTTAACATCATGGTGTGCGTCAAAAAGTTTACGAACACGCACGACTTCAGTTTTTCTTTTATCTTCACGACGAACCTTCGCAGGAAACTGCGAACAATACACTGCGCTTCGCAGGCTCACCACGTACAGGAACGGCGACACGTCACCCTGCGCTCTCACTTGCGCGAGCCCAATAAGTATAGTGGTTCGCAGAAATTCACCATGAGTCACCCTGCGTCATGTCGCTGACCTACGTCTCCTGAGTAGACTGACCGCCGCCTCAGCGGAGGCTGCCCCAGCGCTCAGAAGAAAGGAACAACGCAAATTCCAACAAAATTATGTACCATTATGTACCATTGTGTTCGCCGAGTCAATCAGAGGACATATGCAATGTGTGGCATAAAAACACTTGTTGTTATAAGACCATGAGCTGTATTTAGGTTGACGGCGATGACCTTCACAGGTTTCTGATTCATGTTTAATGTGTTTACACGAGCTCAAGACTGTGCTATAAAGTGAATCTTCTTTGAAGACATTTTGTTAATTGTTGGAAACTGTAATTTAGAAAATAATAGTCCTATTTTTCTACAAGACATTTAAACAATTTAGGAAATATGTAACAGAGATATGTCAACTATTATTTAAAGAAAGTCATAAAGGCCCATTCACAATGCAAACATAAACGTAAGCATAACGCATAGTCATAAACTTTAACATAAGTGATAGACTGAAGTATTCACAATGTCCAACATAAATGTAAGCAAAATAAGATTTTATATTGTATGTGGGCATTCCAGTTTACTATTGGATGGATGTAAGAATCGGTTTCAAGATAATCACTGTGTCCACGGCCTACGGCTTCGATTTATTTATTTTGATTTCAATAAAGTGAAAACTAAATGATACTACTATAAATCTAGAAAACCGATATTTTATTCGATCTAACGACTTCGATCATATTTCGATACTCGATTTTGAGTTAACTACTGTGATTGATTCATTTCTTACTTAAGCATAAGCACAGAAAGTTAGCAAGCCATAGTCTTCCGTGTTATGCTTATGCGAACGCATTGTGAATGAGTCCGCTTGTGGACGTAGTCCCAACTTTAATGTTAGCGCCATGCCTATGTTTATGTTTGCAATGTGAATAAGCTTTCATATTTCTTGCGGAGCACTGTAGAAACAAGCCGCGAGCAAAGTTCTTAGATTACTAATAATCAAGAATTTAATCATTGTTTAACGCGAAAGTTTAAAGCTAAATGCAACGAAAAAATCTTGTTAGGCCATTCCAGAGGTAACAGAGCTCCCAAAGAAAAATTTGCATTACCAATAACATGGGGCAGATCCTGCTGATCATTTTGGTGAGGACCATTGTAGATTTTTGTTAAATAATAAACATATTTATTATTATATTGTATATTATTTGTGTACTGTAGAAATGATACTATACTATATTATTGTTTAAACAATTACGTCATTCAAACATAAATTAAAATTTTAATTAATTTTGCCAAATAAAGGAAGCTAAAGGTAAACTAAAACTGTAGGCCTTTTGGGGAGCACGGGTCCCATGGCCCCCTGGATTCGCCAGTGCCAATAACCGCTGAACAAATAGTTAAACTTTCGATCTGTAAACGCACTTTGGCTCGTTTTGTACGTCCAGCAGGGTTAAAAAAACATGAATATACGGCTCTATGGGAATCAGGTTCCTAAATCCAACGTCGTATCAATCTTGCAAATCGGCTGAATAGTGGAGCCGCAAGGTGAAATTTGCCAAAATTAATATGACACCCCTTCCCCATTCCGCGCCGCCGCCATCTTCAGACAGCGCGAGCAGAATTATATCTCATCCGAACTCACGAGACATATTTGACCTCAGAAGAGAGTGCGACGATGGCCGTGATAAAAGTTCAGTTCTCCTTTAAATACCGGAAACTGCTGCAAGCATTCATTCAACAACTCAATTATTTTGGCCTAGATGGTAAGAGGTATTGTTGGAAGTGACGTAAGTAGTATCGCCAGATGAAGGTACTACATCCAACGATTTCGAATCCACTTATTAAACCGTTAAAACAGTAGAATGAGTTATATGAAGAAGTGACATACACAGGGAACATAGATACTAATATTTTTCAAATTTGTTTTATGTACCGGGTCCTGATTTAGGTTCTGCATGACCCCAAGCACAAAATTGTGTTTGGTAGCCTGCCCCCACCAAAATATCAGTGCTACTTTTTTTTGTAGAAAATTTAGCTCTGATGTAGCCTACGTCCTATATCTCCACTTTCTTTTCGTTCTGTACAGTTAAAACATAGCGTTGGCGTGCGATTATAAAAGCATGAAACCAAAAATACCTCATCTACTAAAGAGTATTATGTTAAAAAATAGGAAAATATAAGTTTACTTTACCCTAGCAGTATAGTATATGAATGAACATAAAAGTCAGATATATTGTTCTATAATAATAATAATAATAATAATAATAATAATAATAATAATAATAATAATAATAATAATAATAACAACAATGATAATAACAACAATGATAATAATTATAATAACAATTATGATAATAATAATAATAATTAAATAGTACATGATATTGATTATGGTAGCAACTACATATAATTTAACAATGTTAATACATTCTATGTTTAAATCTTGAAATGGTGAGAGGAGGCAGGTTTTTTCCAGTTTTTTTTTTCCCCTATTTGTACACCTGGTCATACTGCAGCACTAGCAAATCCAGGGTGAAGGACAAATTTTGGTCAGGCATTCTCCCTCTACATCGCAGGATGCGATATGCCAGTTGTTTTTTTCTTTCCTTCAGCTTGAAACAGTCAACATAAAGCAGAAAGTCAAATGGGATAAGAATTTTTATTTATTTATTTATATATTTTTAAGGGAAATATTGTTGTGATTTGAATATTTCTTTTCACTGTAGAACACCTTAAGCAGGAAAGGTTTCAATTTACTTTTAAATGTATGAATTGTGTTTATGGCTTTATTACCATTGCCCAGCTTCTTGCAAAGTGTAATGCCATCTATTAGGGTACTTTTTTGATAAAGTGTAGTTTCAGAATGGGAAACATGTAGGTTATCCTTTTGACAAGTGTTGTAGTTGTGTACATCAGAATTTAGAGTAAAAGTGTCTTTGTTTTCCAAGAGAATCATTCTTTTGAAGACCACTATTTCAAATATACACATGCATGGTAGAGGAAGAATCCTTAGTTTATTGAGCAAGGGTTTCGCAAGACTTCAGTGAATGAGTGCTGGTCATTGTTCGCAGTATTCTTTTTTGGATAATAAATGTCCGAGTGAGAGTTTTTCTTTAGATCGTGGATTCATGAAATTTAGAAAGACTGTCTTGCTTGTGTTTATGATAAGTTTGTTGTCTTGGAACCTTTTTACTTGTGCATGCAAAGTTTTGTAAGTTTCTTTTTCTATTGATTGTTGTGTTTTTGCTTTGATGATTATGTTTGTGTTATCTGCAAACAAAATTATTTGGTTATACCTTAAAACTTAAGGCATGTTATTTATATATTAAGGGATAGAATTGACCCAAGGATGTATCTTTGCAAGTCTCCACAATTTCTCATCTGAGGGCAGGAGTAGTATGAGGAGATATCGTTTTCTTTAGTGAGCTGGAGGGCCACGGCTTGGCCAAGGTTTGATAAATATGATTTGATCCATTGCCCTGCAATGCCTCGAATCCCTAGCTTTTCTAGTTTTGTTAAAAGTATGTGATGATCAATAATGTCAAAGACTTATGACAAATCTAAGTAAAAACCAATGGGAATTTGCTTCTGATTTAGTGCTACTAGTATATTGTTTAAAAGGGAGATATCCATGTCTGTGGATCTATTACTCCTGAAGTCATGTTGGACATTTGTGAGGACATTATTTGCATTGAGAAATTGTGTTTTATTGTTGAAAATCCTTTCCAGAATTTTTTAAACTCCTAGCAGCATGGAGATATGTCTGTATCTTTATTGGATCATAACTATTATCCTTTTTAAACATTGTTTTAATTTAGTCATATTTAATTCATCTAGGAATATGCCTGTTTTTTAGAGAGTACTTGCAAGTATGAGAGAGTGATTGCACTATATATGGAGCACTATGTTTAATAAGAAAAATCTGGAATGCTGTCTATGCCTGCTGAGAATTTTTTTCCACTTGTGCAATGATTTTAAAAGGAGAGTGGTATCATATTAAAATATGGAATTTACAATTTTTGTAACATTACTGTTTGGTTGGTGTATTTTATTGTTGTGAGAGTGTTGAAAGATTAACTTTATACCAGTTTGTGAAAAGTGTTTATTGAATATCTGCAACTTCTTGTGAGTCTTGTAAAGTTTGGTTTTTGTAGTGGAGCTCTATATTTTTTGTTATTATTAATTGGTAGATTATAATGTAGTCTTTTTAATAATGTCCCATTCAGCTTTTGTTTTCTTACATGCATATGCAACATACTTATCATTTGTCATCATTTTTGCTTGTTTGATTACTTTTGTGGGATTGAATTATATGTTTTGTAGTATGTAATGAAGTTGGAGTTACATTTGTTATGTGTTAGTATTTTATACATGTTGTGTTTTCAACCCATGACACTTGGATGCCTTTGGTAATCCACGATTTGGTTTTCTTATTTTGGAACCTTTTGAAATGTATATGAAAAATCTTAAGTGCATATTTATGAATGAATTATTGCCTTGTAGATCGCAAATTATATTGAAAGTATTATCCTGAACCGACGCCGAGGCTTACAAGTACAGTTTCTGTATGAAGAATCTCTTGCGGCAGATGCGGAGAAGGATTCAGTCACGTTGTTGCCGGCGGCGGCTTCCCGGAAATGGTTTATCAGCGGATTCGCGATCTCCGTATTCTCTCATATCCTGTGAATTTGTTTTTCATATCCATCAGACAAAAAGAAAATTCTATGTGCTTTGCCACTTATCTTCTTTATTGCTTGAGAAGTTATGTTAATTTAATAAAAATAATTCTCGTGCGGAAAACAGCAAATGTTCGACTTCAAACTCATATTACCCGGATCTGGTAACGAAAAAGTGGATAAATCTTGTTCCTGTAGTAAAATTCATCCTCTAAAGGTGGCTCCACTCATGCGGTATTCAGCGAATCCCGATTAGTGTGGACAGAGTGCTTTGCTATTCGTCAGGCGCCGAGCATTAGGTATATACGCCGTACCCACTGCGAATGTCGGCCTTTAGGACACATCAAAGGGAGCGAACATTCGCGGAGCACATCAGCTGTTCGGAATTGGGCGAGTAGTAGCTCGCTACTCGGCGAAAGCCGACTGTGTGGAGCCGCCTTAACACGCTGTACAGTAAGAATTCATGTTTTGTGTGACCTTGATACCGAAAAATTGACGTCAAAACATTCGACCGTCTGTGATTAACGCTATCACGTTAGCCAAGAATAGATCGACCCCAAGAAAGATGTTACCTTCGCAAATGGTGTTCAAAATTTGCTTGCTTTTCGGACTAAACAAAAACCGCAGTGTGATGCACTCAATACATTGCCGCGATCACTGGAAAGTTTCACTCGGGAAGAATATTTATGTATTTACAGATGGGTAAGATGGAGATTACGTAATGATACCGTAGTTTTGTATGGATTCATAAGGCGATACCTTGGACGGACTTTTTTGTTCTGGATGTTCAATTTATGTGTGGAATTATCTTTGTCTGTGTACAGTACTTAAAATAATGCAAGAGAGAATGTGCAGTTGTAGCACTTATAGTTTTAAAATAAAAATAGTTACAATTAAAACAGATTTCCCCGTCATTCATTTAAAAAAGTTGGTCCCAAATTCAAATAAAAAGCATTTTCAAATGATTGGTCCATTAACTGCTATGGCTATTAGTCCTGGAAGTGTAGTGCACGTTTTATTGCTAGAGGGAGTGGTGTTCTTGCCCGGTCGATAATGAAGTCCAACGCCGACGTCGGCTAGCGAGGTTTTCCCCAACCAGGTATCACCTACGAGCAGCGGCTTGCCTCCCCGACCAGAACAAGCTCAAAGTTCCCGTCTGGTTTCCCGACTGCGTGGTAGTGTAATGCGTGCAAGTAAACAAGGGTGTGTTAATGTGTAAATAGGAAGTGAGGATATGACAAGGAAGAGGATTGATTGTATAGTGTTTTCGGGCGCGCTAGCTGCTAAGGTCATTAATCCAGTAAGTGTTGTGCGTGTTTTTAGGGAGATGGTGCTGATTTCCCCTCTGGATGGCGATATCCGGCCGCGACCTATATATCGGCTTGCTGGGTTTTCCCCTACCACGTACGTCCCCCTAGCAGGGCACCCTCACAGTTGATACTCTCCCAACATGTGTGGTAGTGTAGTGAATATTACTTTAAATGTGTGTAAGTAAAGAGTGAGAATATGACAAGAAAGGGGAAGGAAAGATCGCACGCGGTCCGTTGGCCGTGGTTACTGCTCCAGCATTCGATTGGTGTTAATCACAGTAACGACGGAAAACTTTGATAAGATCAGCCGTCCGCTTGAATTCTCCTTCAGACGGCGACTGATTTCCACCTAGCTATCTAGCTAATTTTCAAATTAAATAGCCCGGGTAGATCCTTTTTTATGATAGATGCACCTCCTGGATTTTTGAATATCGGTTTTATTTTGTCTTTCTTTCTAATAAAATTGCTTCTTGTGCTAAAGAAACGTTTTGCGTAAAAGACGCAACGAATTTTAAATAAATAAATAAATAAACTTGAATATACACACACATTATTCACGTATCAAGGCAGTCCAATGCTTGCCATGCTTTCCATCGAGCGTGACTTCCTTACCTAAAGTGCAGACTGTATTGAAAGAATTATCACAAAATTTACTACGAGCAAGGAAAGGTGTGCCGACTTCTTTTACAAATAGGTAAGTGCACACGTTCTTTATTTTTAAGTTTAAATAACAATAACTAATGTTGTTGACGTGTGAATGTTCGAAGAAAAATGTAATATTTTAAGTACAATGTACAGTTAAGTACGTAAACGTACGTTCTACACATAAATTCATTGAATACCAATCTATCATCAGAGCCCCCCCCCCTCCTCTTAATGCCATTATTCTTTAAACCGCTAACTTTGAGGGCACGAGCTGCCACTGCACAAAACGAAATAAAAGTAGAATTCTTCTTATAAGTACTGAACCTGTATATATTGTGTTCCTACCTCTCAATATTGACATGCAGTGTAATATGCTACATATATAAATAAAATATGAGAGTTTGTGTTATAAATTGTTCTTTTTTTTTACTTTGTTTTAAAACTTTATTCGAAGTAAATATTAAAACGATGAAGAAAGTAAACATTCACAAATACAAACAAAATTAATGTAACGGCAACGGGAGTAATGAGAAATTGATGAGGACCAACTGTTGCTCATCGTTGGGCCAATTTATACTACGATTTACGGATTAGTTGAAAGAAAAATACATCCGTACTCTGAGAAACAAATTGTAGAATGTAGTAAAAATCGAATTAATACCGGGGCCGGTGGATGAGGGCATAAATTGATGTCACTGCAGTGCCTCTGACCTGGAGGACCTACGTTCGAGTCCCGACGGTGTTAGGTTTTTCTATCTATCTAGAGGAGAATTTTAGAGGCCGGCTGTTTTGATCGATAGTTTTCCATGGTTTCTCCGGTCAATACTAGGCGAATGCCGGAGCAGTACCTTAACAAACGGGCCACGGACCGTGCGACATATTCCTTTCCTCTTCCTTGCTCTCTTTCCTACTTGCACATACTTCCATGCTTACATGCACATACTTCCATGCACTACATTACCACATGTGACAGGAGAATAGTGGGGAGCTTAGAGCTCAAGCATTTCTTATTCTATCAGTGGTAAAAATTGAAGAAAACGTGTGGAACGGTTTTGAGATTTTTTATAAAATATAAAGTATAAAATTTCAATCGCAATTTACACAAAAACTTTTTTATCAACACATTAAGCATGAACATTTTTAAAGAGATGATTTTGTAGCATAGATTTTGTTAGAAGCAAATATCACTATTTTGTATTTTATAATTTTTTAATGTTAAAATTTTGCAATTTTTGAAAGTACAGAGTTTGCTGGAAAAAAGAAAAGTGCCACATTTTCACTGTCTTTTGATACATACAAGGAGAAAATTTAAAGAAAAAATGGTGCTATTTTTAGAAAAATTGTTTAAAAAACTTTAAAATCTCCTTAATATTAGCAAAATTACTTGAAAGCTAATATTTTCGAAAAAGTGTGCATAACCTTATTTTAAAATGAGTCTTTAAAGAGCAGATTCAATTTTAAAAAATCTTTCTTGAGTATTTTAGTTGTAGGAAGACGCAGAAAAAAAAATTATTGCAATTTTCGAAAAGTCAGGGATTGCATCCAAAATGAAACTTGCACCATTCTCTTCAACATCCTCCATGCTATCTGACAATAAAATTTAATTTAAAAAATGGACCCATTTGTTTCAAAATTTGAAAAATATCCCAGGAGCTTCATGTAATATTTCCTCCAAAATTAAAATATGTGTTTCAAACTGAAGAACCCGTTACATTAGCCAATTCAATTTGGAAATATCAATTTTGGAGAAAATCTGCTGAACGATTTAGGGATCTGGCAACAGACGGACGGACAAACATATTGCCGTCAATCGCATTTTCGGTATCAAGGACCCACAAAACACTGATTCTTATAAAAAAATCCTACACCTTGTTAAAGGAAGTAAATTGCTATATAGGAACAACATTTATCCACTTTTTTGTCATGAGGGCCCGATTACAATACTTTGACTTCTTACATACTACATAAGGGTGAGAAAGCAAAAATGTAAACATATTAGTGTATTAAATAAATAAATCTTTATCAGTATTCACTTTTCCAGAATGAGACCACTTGCTAAGAATGAAGCATGAGGTATCTGAAATTCCTGGCTTTTAACACTAACTTCAGTATTCAAAAGACTATGTAAAAGTTATATTCACAAGTCTTAATCGTTTTCTTAAATCAAATACTATCATTAATAAATCACAATATGGCTTCAGGAAGGGCTTCCCATTCACCTCTGACACTGCTGTTATTGAATTCATACAAGAAAATATGGTAAATTTGGAATCAAATAGGAAAATAGCAGCTATGTTCACTGATCTTTGAAAAGCATTTGGTAGAGTATCTTAGAAAAAGTAGATTATTTCAGAATAATGCTTGGAGTTAAAGAACTCATTAGATCATAGCTCACAGGGCATAAGCTATGTAAAGAGATTTTCTGGCAAACTGAAAATTCTTTATTGACAGTTAAATCAAATGTTGATACAATTATGACAGTGTTCCACAAAGATCTCTTCTTTGACCTTTGCTATTTCTAAAAAATGTTAATGATATTCCTCTTACCTCTAATTTCTCTGTAATTTATTATACAGATGATTCAATATTAATAAGCAGTGGGCGAAATGTTTGTCATCCAGAAACTAATCTGACAGACTCTTGAAAATCAATAAAACGTTATTTGTCTTTAAATGAATTGAAATTAAACATTGATAGAACTGTATTGATCAATTTCAAGTTTCAACATGGTTACCAACACCAAAACATAAAAGTGGAAGTGGCGTAGATTATGAATGAGTGAATCAAACTAATTGTTATAAGTTTTTAGGAACATTAATGAATCAAAAACTAATTTGTAACAAACATGTCAACACACCACGTAATAAAATAAACTCCAATATATTCCTCTTGAGATTCTTTACCAGATTCTAAATGGAAACCGATGCACTTCTTTAAATCTGTTATAGCACATTCTTTTCACTTCAATATTAAAATAAGTTCTGGTTCTTGGCTCTTTGGAATCATAGAAAAATTATTGATAGATTAATGGTTCTACAAATGAAATGTGACAGAAACATTTTGAAACTGAATCAAAGACAGTCCTGTAGGTCGAAATATTTCTTTATCAAATATTAATTACTAACTATAGTAGCACTCAACACCCACAAAGTATTACTATTAAGAAATAATAAGAATCAATATCTTGAAAGTAATAAAGAGATACATAACTATCATACTAGAAGACATAAAGACTGTGTATAACCTTTCCAACTAACAAAGATCCATTCTGTATTGCTACACATCTCTTTCTTAATCTCCCAGTTATAATAGATAATCAGCTGATAATTAATTCAAAACCTTACTTAAATGTCACCTTATTCATGTGTGTCCACACATGGTATCTGAATTGCTTTTAACTTTTCTTTCATTATTGACCACCTACCATTGAAAGAGTGACAACTTGTACCCATCAGTTCAATACACTAATTGATTCTGTATTCAGTTCAATAAGACAATGAACAGTTAGTAATGTAATAAATATTGTAATTATATATCATGATATTTAAGCACTTACATTTATTATTAATATCTAATGTATTCAAGTTACTGTAAGTTAATTAAATTATTACTGTAAGATAATGAAATTCCTTACTCTAATTTAAGTTACTACATTTGCCACTATCATAAGCTATTACTTGTTTCTAAAGGAAATTAATTGTTGATGTGATTTTTAATTTGTTAATGAGACTTAAGTGTAATTTAAAATAATGTAAATTACTTTAATGTTTATTGTTAGCTCATACGAGTAATATTAAATGTGTAATTTATCTAGTTAACTATTTGAATTCTCACCTTAAGATAATGTACTGGAATTTAAATCTTGTTATAAATTAAATCTATTAAATATTTGTTGTAATCCAATTTATACCTATATTAACATGTATTTATCATGTAAACTAATTAACATTATTTTCTGGTATAGTTAATGAAGTGCAAAGAAAGTAAGTCTTATTGTGATTTAATTTAATGACTGTTAATTGATACTTTTAGTAAATTATTAAGCCAATAAAAATATTAATGTAAATAAATATATAATAATAATAATATAATAAATAAAATATATATATAAATAATAATAATAAAATAAATATAATAATAATAATATAATAATATATCAAATAATAATAATAATAATAATAATAATAATATCATAAAATTGGAAATAAATATGACGGACGTTATTGATGTTATTCTCAAGAAAGTACAGTTTGTGTAAAGTGTTCTCTTTCCTCGTAATTCGTAATTCCCGCTACTATCTCCTGGAGAGAGTCCGTAAATACTAGTTATTCCTTGGTTACTCTTTGGTTTGAATGCGAACCTACTGTTGGCTATTCTGAAGGAGGTGACGCCTGGTGACGCTAGCCAGACGTTGTGGGAAAGGAAGTGTCCATGATGGTTGTTGAAGACAATGGAAGAGAAAATTTGTTGTTTTTAACGTTTGTGTCCGAACATTGAAGTTAACATTAATTGTTTAGTAAGTTTGCGTTTCAGTATTTTTATTTATTAATGGGGAAGTTTATTATTTTCTTCTGTTCTAAATCTTCGATATGGTTTTTATAGTGAGGGTGAAGAATAACGGTTACAGTTCATTTACTTCTACAATTACGCCTTCATCTTGCTGGCGTGTAGGGAAATAATTTGTACGCAATTCCTTGCATTAAGACAAAAGTGTGAAAGTATTAATATTTACGAAGTGAAGATTGTTTGTTGCCTTTATTGATGGTCGGGTGTGTTTCCAGTGCATGTTTTTTTTTAATTTCATGACTAGATTCACACTCGTCCATTAAGAGAAGGTTCGATCACCCGAAGTGCTGCCTTATGTTGGTTTTGATTTGTATAAATTGCTTATGAAATAGTCGAATAAAGTGGAAATATGAACAAATTATTGTTTTTTATTGCTCTGCATTTAAATCCCATACTTTTTAAGCTCGCTACATAGGTTACATTTATATAAATAATGTATTGTTAGTAAAAAAAAATTTCTAATGTGATGTAAAGTGTTTTAAGTTTATAATTTTATGGAAGGGAGCCGTACACTTCAATTTTTTTACTTAATTATTTCTTTAGGAGTCAACAAGTTTTAGTGTTTAGTGTTCTACTTGAGTATTTCACTTTACTAAACTTTGTTTAAAAAAATAAAAAAACTCGACCTACTGTAATTACGGACTCAGATTTTAGTAAAAAAAACACATTGAAAGTGTGATGTATGGAGATGCAAACTTGAAAAATTAATAAAGCTTAATTTTTAATTGGTATACTGATGAAATATTTAAACTGAGAATGTGATTGTGAAGAGGTAGTAAAGTTATGTCAATGTGGATTGATTTTTACATTTACATTAGTGAAACTCAGTGATGTTTGTGGTGAAAGAAGAGGGGGCTATCTCAATGTATGCCAATTTTGTTTTATAACTTGGATAAAATCAGCTGGTTCTGTAATGGTGAATCTGGTTCACTACAAAGTAAAAATCTGCCACCAAAAGTTCTTGCCAGTGTATATAGCTAAATGTTCCCCCAAAAAATAAACATTCAACCATCTCCCCCATGTAAAATTAAAATAAACTTCTTGTACTGCTAATGCTTATTTCTTTAGGAAATTCTTTCTGCAGTTCAGATCCAGATTGTTAAAGGTTTGATATGCACTTAAACACTTTCGAAAATGAAGTTGGTTGTTAATGAGAATGTCACCCATATGGTAAACCAGTTATCTTTCTGGTTGGCTAAAGAATACATTAGAATGTTTGTGAGCTAGTGTGGTGGTATTATTTGCTCTAGGAAATGCCTAAAGAAATAAGCCATTGTTTTTTCTGTGAACAATTTAGGAAATTTATGTACTATAAACTATTTCTAGTTGGCTTTAACAGTTTGTCTTATTACGAAGAAGTTGTTTTTTCCTTGACAAATTACCTTAGGAGGAGAATGAAAAAAAATTAATGGGATAAATATTAAGGAAAGAATATCCATATTCTGCATTCTTTTGATCAATGTTTGTGATGCTTGTGAGTGATGTTTCTTGTTCTAAAGTAAGTGGTGATGTGTGAACATTCCAGTGAACGACTTAACATTGTATTTAGAGTGAAATTCTCTTATGAAAATAAGAGAATGTACATTTTAAAACTTATTGAATTTGTGAAATGTGGAAACATGAATTGGAAACACAAACAATTGAAAAAACATGTGACAAGTTGGCTTGCAATCTCAAAATCATAAAAGAAAAAGTATGTCCATGGGTTGCAGGAATCCAACTACTTATTAATGAGAAAATTGTTGTAATAGATTTTCAATGCAACCTAAATAAAACTTTGAGCTTTCCGGATATAATAACTGTATAAAGAAACTTGGTTCTTGATTAATTTAAATTTGAAAAA
This sequence comes from Gryllus bimaculatus, assembly GCA_017312745.1. NCBI lineage: Eukaryota > Metazoa > Arthropoda > Insecta > Orthoptera > Gryllidae > Gryllus > Gryllus bimaculatus. Next base: position 2,167,916 of record BOPP01000035.1, read on the forward strand.
TCATAATGTATGCATAAAACTATGTAGGATGTGTCAATATTACAACTTAGAAATATGTGAGTAAAGAAATACTCTCAAAAAAAATTTTTTTTACTATTTTGGCCTCTAGTAACTTACTGGAATGGAATATCTTGGAATTATTTTCTGGGGTAACAACCATGTCCAAAATCATCTTTGTTCAGATAAAGATTCCAATGCAATATTTCTGGTATGAATAGTTGTAAACTGTTCTTAAAATCTCAAGATTCTGTCACTACTTTGCTAATTTATATATGAAAGCTAGTATACAGCACGAGACAAAATTAATACATAACCAAATACAAGAAACACATTAAAATTGTATTTAATACATCATCGCACTGAAGTATTGACTACATCTATTCAGTTAACTTCTTCAGTAACTTATATTTAAGTTGCAAGATATTTTAAAATATTTCACAATTTCCAGCTGTATAGTTGATTTTATTTTGTAAATGAAAACCTGTCAGCAGAACCTCTATTTCAAAGTTCAAATAGTAATTGTAATAATATATTTGTTATATAAATACAGCACAAGTCAGAATATGTACATAATCATACAATGTACAATACAGGTATTTCAAGAAACGAAATACAATGCTAATTAATTTTATAAATGGTAGTGTAAGAAGACTAAAATTGAAAAATAATGATAAAAAAGAAGCGGAAAAATATTCTTAATATGAGCTTCATGCCTAAGCTAGGTCGGTTCTTTATTTCCTACAATTGCTTTGGGAATTTCAAAACATGAAACAGAATATGCGAAGTTATTAGTACTACTTTATATTGATGTAGATGCATGTTTATGATGTATTTTGTACTGTAGAATGTACAGTTTATAGCACGAAAGCATTTAGTTTATTTTTGAATGTGGGTATTGAGTTGAAGCTATTAAATTTACCTGGGGAATTGTAATGTAGTGTAATGCCTTCTGTAATGGCACTTTTTGAAAGAGTGAAATTTCACTATATTGTACATGCAGACTTCTTTTTTGACTAGCAACACAGTTATGAACTTCAGTGTATAGAGTAACAGAATCCTGGAGAAATTACCCACAATTGTGTAGTGTGGGCAGTAATGGGCTATATGCCAATAATAATAATTGAGTCACATATACAATTTCAATTGTGTATGACGAATCAGACATGATGTATGCAGGTGCACACAAAGAGTATATGTCTTCTTGAGCTCCAGATTTTTAACTTTCTTGTACTGCGTGCTTAAAGGTAAAAGTAGCATTTTAATATAAGGGATGTTTGCCTCTGTGTGAAAGAACTGCAAGCGACATTCAATTTTGATTTTGAATACACTGGTAACAAATAATTAACCCTCCACTCCTCTCGTGTCTAGCAAAAGGGAGCACAACAAGACAGGGCAGAGTTATATTTATTATCCAGAAATAAAAACAAGAAGGCCATCTCTGCATTTGCTTGACAGATCAAGGGAAACTGAACAAAAAACCCTGATTGTGTTGGTGTCATTGATCTTACAGTTGAATTACAACACTTGTTACTGATGATGATGATGATAATAATAATGATGATTGTAATAACAATGCCATAAGTTGTAGCAAACATGTTAACACACTAAGCAATAAAATAAACTCCAATACATTCCTCTTGAGATACTTTTCTAGATACCTGGAAACAGACGCACTTCTTTCAGTCTATTATGGAATTATCTTTTCTCAACTTCAATATGGTTTTGAAATAGGGGAGGAAGGACAGAAAAAAATATGGATAGCTGAATGGTCCTACAAAAGAAATGTATCAAAAGCATTTTCAAACTCAATCCGAGACAGTCCTGTAAAGATTTCTTTATTAATTTGAATTACTGACTGTTGTAGCACTTTACTTTTACAAAGTACTATTACTTTTGAGAAATAATCAGAATCAATATCTTATGAGTAATAAAGAGGTACATAACTACCACACAGGAGGGCATAGGGACTATCACAGGCTATACACTAGCTAGTCTTCAACTAACAAAGATACTTTCTGCATTGCTGCACAGATTTTTAAAAACCTCCCAGTTACCACAAAATCAGGTGATAATATATACTTCCAAAATATTGCTTATACATCACCTTATTAGTGCGTGTCCATATAAGATATCAGAATTGCTTTAACTTCTCTGTAAATAAAAACCATGTACAAGAGTGATCACTGTGTACGAATCTTTCAGTTCAATAAGGCAATGTGCTATTTAGTAATGTAGTACAAAATGTAATTTTATGTCAGGATATTGTAAGAACTTATAATTATTATCAACATCTAAGGTATTAAAGTTATTGAAGTAAATTAATCATCTACTGTAGGATTACTCACTCTAATTGTAAGTTCGAACTTGCTATTGTATCATAATCTGCTAATGTAATCTTAATGTAATGTAGTTAATGTTATTTTAACTTGGTAATTAGACCTTGTGTAGTTAAATAATGCAAATTATTTTAGTGTTAATTTTTTTATTTTATTATTTTAATAGTAATTTATCAAGTAAACTTTTAATTATTTCTGTATGATATGTAATTGAATCTAATTCCAGTTATATCAATCAATTTTATGTATTTTAAATTATAATTGATCGTGATAATGTAAACTTATTAAATTATTACTGTAAGTGAATATTGTTAAATAATGTAAATCACTTATTGTAATTTTAAATAATTTTTAGACAGACTTTGCTTGATACTTTCTCTAAGTCATTAAGCAATAAAATATTATTATTATTGTCATCTGGGGAATTTCATATGAGGATTATTGTGCTTTAATGTGCTGGAGGGTAACTACTTGGCTACAGTTTGATAAATATGATTTCATCCATTAGCCAGCAATGCCTCGGTTCTCTAGCATTTCTAGTTTTGTTAAAAGTATGATGGTCAATAATGTCAAAGGCATTTGACAAATCTAAGTAAAAGCCAATGGCAATTTGCTTCTGATTTACTGCTACTGGTAAATTGTTTAAAAAGGAGATGATGTCTGTGGATCTATTAATCCTGAAGCCATTTTGTGCATTTGTGAGGATATTATTTGCATTGAGAAACTGTTTGAGCCTTGTCATTGAAAAGCCTCTCCAGAATTTTTGAAAATCCAGATGCAGGGAGATAGGTCTGTACTTCATTGGATCATAACTATTGCTCCTTTTAAACATTGATTTAATTTGGCCATATTTAATTCATCTAGGAATAGGTCTGTTTTTAGAGAGTAATTGCAAATATGAGAGAGCGATTGCACTATACATGGAGCACTGTGTTTAATAAGAAAATCTAGAATGTTGTCCATGCCTGCTGAGAATTTTTTTTCACTTGTCCAAAGATTTTAAACATTTCAGAGGGAGTGGTTTCATGTAAAAATATGAAATTTATGATTTGTGTAACATAAGTGTTTGGTCGCTGTGCTTTATTGTTTAGAGAGTGTTGCGAGATCAATTTTTTACCAATTTGTGAAAAGTGTTGCGAGATTTGAATTGAATGTGTCAGCAATTTTGCAAAAATTGAAAGCCAGCAAGAATATGTCAGCAATTTCTTGTGGGTCTTGTAAAGTTGGGATTTTGTAGTAGAGCTCAATATTGTTTCTGTTATTAAGAGTTGATGCTGTAGTCTTTTTAATAATATCTCACGTAGCTTTTGTTTTGTTACATGCATTTGCAATGTGCTTATCATTGGTCATAATTTTTGCTTGTTTGATTACTTTTTTTTAAGATAGAATTATATGTTTTGTAGTATGTAATGAAGTTGGAGTTGCATTTGTTATGTGCTAGTATTTTCTTTCACATGACACTTTGATGCCATTGGTAGTCCACAATTTGGTTTTCTTATTTTGGATCTTTGTGAGTTTTGAGGAAAAGTGGCAATGAAATGTCTTAAGTATATGTTTATGAATGAGTTAAACTTATCATTTGTTTCAATAACCTTATATATTTCATTCCAATAATCTTATCTTGAGTTCGTTTTTGAATTTTCTTCTGTTTCATAGGGAATAATTGTTGTTTTTTTTTGGTTAGTTTTCTGATCTGTGATTTTTGATTGTTTAAAATGATAGAATCTGAGCAGTGTTGTCACTGAAGCCTGCGGTAAATGTAGCAACAGAAAACTATGGTTATTTGCATGTATTATTGTTTGATCTATAGCAGTGCTACCATTTTTGGATATTCGGTTTGGTGTATTTATGGTTGTTAGTAGATTGTATGATTTTAGTAAGTCTTTGAATAAATTTTCATTACTGGATTGTGTGAGGCAGTTTATATTGAAGTCACCAAAAAGAATAATTTTCTACTGTTTGCATTTTTTTATTTTAGTTAGCATAACTTCGAGATATTTTAAAAAGATTTTCAAATTCCAAGTAGGGCTGTGTATGTGCATAAGACCCAGGTTTTATTGTAATTAAGTCAGTGATGAATATTTCAAAATCTTTTTCTTTTGTAAGATGAATGTGATGGGTGTAGAGTTCAAAACTAATAGTATTTTTAATAAAAATGCTTGTCCCACCATATGCACAAGGTGCATTACTAATATTTCAAAATGAGCTGCTAGCTAAAGAGATGCCAAGTATATAAGATTAATCAATGTGCTATCAAGGATCTGAATAATCTGAAATATTATTAGGTAGCCTAAATTGAATATAAGATGTAAACCTAGGATAAATATTTCTATGACAAGGGTCATTATGAATATAACTTCCATAAACGTTTGGGAGAGATTCTTGAATATTGATTTCTGTAGAAAATATTTTTTTGGTTCACATCCATAATGTCGTTACTGGTGACTTGATAAGTTAATTTTATTAATTTCTAAGTTGTTACAGTTGGAATTAAAATTTATACAAGTTTGGAAGTAGTAATGACAGCCAAATAAGAATAAGATTGTTCTCTATATGGTAAAGCAGTCTTCATTCTGGTTTGTTTAAGAATAATTGTGAAAGTGAGCAAGCTGGTTTTGCCAATTAACATTGCACTGAGCCTTGTCAAAAGAAATTAAATACTCTATTTTTGGACTCAGATATATTAATCAGTATTAATTAATGAACATTTATGTGCTCTTCTTCTATTATATTGTTCTTCTTCTAACTTTCTGTTGGCGGGGAGTTACTTTTTTTTCTGAACAGTTTCATTAATAATTTATTCTTTAGATAGTTGAAACCAGAACCAACTTTTTAGATAGTAGTTGATACCTATAAACCACGATTACTTTGTAATGATTTTCAGCATTCCTGTAAATTCTATTTATGTAGTTTGATATTTCATTCTTGAGCAATTTTTGTTTAATAGTAAGTTTTTGGATCTTTTGTTGTTATTTTAAGTGCAATAAATATCTAAATTGTTTGTTACAAAAATTTAGGTTCTTATTAAAGAAAACTTTGTGATTGAATAACAAAATCATGAAATTGAACAAGTCTTAATTTGTGGCTTCTAGGTGTTAGTTCAGCTGATGGCCAAGCAATTGACAGCTACTGATCTAACCAATCCCAATGAAGACAATGCCTGTTATTTAAACTATCCGATTGCGAAGAAACCAATTGCAACGGAATGTTATAGAACTTGTTCACATACCAAATTTGTGCCAAACATAATATAACGTTGGACATAAAAACCATATTGATAAAAAAAACCCACATCTTGAAGATATAATTATTTTTATGAACAGTATAATTTTTCCAATAAAAAAATGTGAGGTGGAAAGTTAAAAATTTCATATTTCTAGCACACCCACCAAAAACAATATTACTAATTTTTCAGATGCATAAGTTAATACAACTGACCATTGCAATTATTATATTTAAATTTTAATTATTTTTTACTTTGAGTAACTACCGTGAGCAGTGACACAAAATCGAGAATTCGTTGGGTGTCAGGAAGCATTATATGCTATTGTTTTGTAACCCAAATTCATTCAACTTTCAATTTGAAAAGGCCACCAGTAAATCAGTTATTACTCCTAATGCATACACACAGTAACAGGCGATCAATATTCATTCAGAAAAAAAAACTGTCAATTACAAACAAAATTAGGTAATTTATTGATTGTTCTGATAACAGTCACAGTATTTGTAATGAAGTCTACAATTTCATGTGCATAAATTTAATGAGTTAATACATGTCTTCCTTGCAGAATTCTTCTCATAATAATTCTTCGTCCAGGTAGTGTTGACATTCGAGTCTTCCACCCATGGCGTTTTACTCTTTTCTGCTCAGATGGCCTTGGAAAATGACATCTAACATTAGTCCTAGTGGTTATTATTTGTACATTTTCTCCTACTTGTAGGAGAGAGGTGGGTGCTCCAAACCCAGCAGTTTGAGTTATTGCTAAGGTGGAAAAATTTGATGAATTTCCGGGAGAGAGAATTCTTGTAACACTTAGTATAGTCTTGTAAATTGGGAATTCGCGGTGTGGCTGAACATTCGTGAATAAATTACCCTGACTTGGGCGAAACGACCTGCGGACCAAAATGTTACAATTCAATACCTGTGAAAGAAAACAATGCAACATGCAATTCTGTTGAAAAATCAGTACCTAAAAGTATCTATCATCTTGGACATAATAACTCGAGCCATGATCACGAGCTCCTATTACTATTCTTTCCGAAACCAATAAAAACAATTCGAAAATTAAAATAAATTTCACACACTAAGAACGTGATTAGTACATGGAAGAGTAAATAAATAATTGATTCAGCAGATTCGTTCAGTTTAGAAAGCGTTCTCGGAACCGTGAAGAGAACGCTTTCTAAATTGTTTTTACGGTAGATTTCTCGCATCATAGAACTCATCGTCTTTCTGTCGCGAAAACTTTATGATTTCTACCCGTTACAAATTTCTATTTCACAAAGTTTACTTTACCATTCGTCGTGAAACCTCCAAAACTTCAATGGATGGATATGTAGTGTATTATACTTATAACAATTTTAAGGATAAATGAGTCGTCCGATAACTCAGTATAATTATCAATTATTATTTACAAGTATTTATAGTTTTCATTGCGATACATTGACAAGATGCAAGATGTGTATTTACATTGTGTAAATGTTATTGATATAGGCATTGCCATCGCGTAGCTCTCGTTCATTCGTTCTTCTCAGGTTCATCGTATTCAGTGATTCGTTCCGACACGGGCAATGGGCAAGGGCGCGTACATTAGAATCACGACACCAGGCAAACCGAAATGTTGCATTGAGATATGTAAGGTAGGATTTCCATTTCATACGCTAATTAGGTAGTAATAGTTTAGTAGCTACGCACACGAAGCTAGTCAGTTTACCGTACCTGTATTTTGCCTTATATGGAAAGATGTGGAACTTATTCCTCATTGATGTAAAATGAAGATATTCGTAATAAAGTCTATGACTGTATACGCAATAAAATCTACAATACATTTAATGAGTCAATACATGTCTTTCTTGCAGAATTCTTCTCATAATAATTCTTCGTCCTGATAGTGTTTCGAGTCTTCCACCCATGGTGGTTTACTCTTTTCTGCTCAGATGGCAGAATGCCGTCTGATCTGACAAAGAGACAGACGTGGAAGGTATACAAAGGAAGTGGATCGAATTGGTCGTGTTCGTGTGCGCTTATTCGAATTACTAAGTTAATATCTACATGATTTCCACAATTGTCCTTATATGTATTTGAAGTGTCCTGTTTATTGCGTAGCAGATAAAGAAATCCGATCTATTTCAGTAAACTTAAGTAATAATTTAGTTGACGAGAATGATAGCACCAAAGCAAGAGTGCGGGAAAGGTCTGTACCATGGAACACATTAATAACGACCAAGTCCTTCTTCCATGGTTGTACACTTTGTTTATCTTTCTCAAATATGTGAAAACTTAAAAGTACCCCCCCCACTTTTTTTTATACCTTGAATTATCATCTACTAGTGGTGTAACATTTTCACAACACTAGTTTTCACTTCCTATAACCAGTAAGACTTTTAACTAAAAAAAATTAACTTTAAAACAAGTGTATCTTTTTTTTTCTGTTTGAGCTGGCAAAGAGTACAATTTTTTTTTTAATGTTTTATTTTTACATATTCTGAATCACAGTGTTTCACGTAATGTTAATACAGATCATCTGGTGTGAACAAAAGTCATTTGTTTACATCTGAAAATGAAAAAAAACAAACAAAATGTTATTGTTGAGTAAGAAAGTATTAAAAATAAAATTATATAGTAATAGATTAAAGTATGAAATAAAACAACTGAAAGGAAAAAAAATATGATAGTAAATATGAGAGAGAACGTACCAAAGCGTGTTGAGATTGATCAAACAATTAAAATTTAAGTACCCAAAAACAAAGAAAAACATTTTCATTGTAGATATCTATATTCTGGCTTCAAGGAGAAGAGGCCAAAAATGTGTTGAGAAGGAGCAGATTAATGTAAAAAATAGGTGGCATAATTTAGTAAAAGACAACACGAAAACAAGTAAAAAACAGACAAAACATGAATAAACAGAGCTGGGAGGGGGAAGAAACAGATTAAAACAGACAGACTCTTGTAAAAATAAAAGCAAAGATAACAAAACACAAAGTGTAAAAAAAGGTTTAGAGTATTCTTATTTTAGACAGAACATTGGCATAACCGAATGTGAATAAATTAAATTCTAACTGGCAAAAATGTTGTATGTCTTTATATGTAATATCTCTGAGATAAATCTTGAATATTTCCTGTGTTCATTATCCAAAATAGTTGCAAAAGAGCGAAATCAAGACGATGTCAAGAAATGGAGTGTATTTTTGTGCTACTCTCTCTCTCTAATGCTTTTAACATGATCTTTTATTCTTTAAGAGCATGCTATGTCTGTCTCACAGAAGAAACACAGCAATCACAACAGTTAATGCAATAAACTACATTTTCTTTATCTACCAAAGAGATTTTATCCTTGATATTTCTAACTATATTTTATTTAGGGAGCAATTATTTCCTACTTTTTATGTCAAATTTTAAAGTAGAAAACTTTTTCCTTTAAAAAACTTTACTTTACCAAACTTTAAAGTAGAAAAAAGATCCAGTTGTGTTAATTTAATTAATGTTATGTAAAAATTATACTATTTTATATTTTTTTTGACAAAAAAAAAGTAATTTCATGAACAGTGATTTAAGGTAAAATATTGTCTTATTCTTGGATCACACAGAAACTCAAGGGCATGCTACTTTGAATCAAAATAAGGCAACAGGATTATTTGAAAGATTATTTGGAGTATCCTGAGAGATAATCTATCAGTATTTCCAGGATGTGCACTATACAGCTATTGTGAAATTTTGATGATTTTTATAGTATCATCTGTATTCCTGAACTGATTTCATACCCAATCTTTTGTATGACTTTTTACCATTAGCAAGAAGTGGTGTTTATGATGATTACAAAAAAACTTTTTTTTGTTAAAAATTACAAATTTCTGTTTTGTTTGAGCAGCCATCTTCAAAAATGTTGCAATTTTCTACTTAACTAATAAAACTGCTATTTTTGTTTTCTTAATTGGAAACTTGGAGCAATGTTGTAGGTACAAAATGAAGCAGGATTGTAAATTAATCAGAAAATTCAAACCCATTTTTACTCTATATTATTTATTGGATATCATTATTTTTTTTATTTTTTCAATGATAAAAAATCATAAATAAGAAATCAAGGTACCTAGCGAAACCATTTCATTTGGTTCATGTTGTAGCTATTGTCTCCTATAATATTTCCTAAAGAATAGAAAAATACTTTCAGCAGGTCAAAAGTTATCTTTAAAACTAATTTGTAAGTGTACAATTTGGGAAAATGAGTAAGTGTTTGAAGTTAGTGTTTAAAGGGAACAAGGCTGGTAAGAATATAATTGATTTCACTGGTGCAGACATAAAGATTTTCCTTTGTAATTCCAAAACAAATCTAGTTATCAATGAGAAACTTCCATGTCCAAAAAGATGAATGTGAGTTTTTTAATTTGGATTTTGAAAAATGTGTATTTTGAGTCCAGGTCCAACAATTTTGTTTGGATTCTGTATTGTTAGTCGTGTTTTGCACTGAATCCAGATATGATGAGGATGAAAAGGATGCAATCGCGACTGTATGCAGATTGCAGAGGGTATTGCAGATTGCAGAGGCTGAGAGTATTTTATCAGAGACAGCACTTAACTCTAGTCTCAGTGCTCTTATTCCAATCTCTAATTTTCATGGAGGTGGAAGCATCCGTCTTCCCCCCATTTTGAGCCCATAGTGTCGAAGGCTGATCTGTCATTGGAGATGGAGCATAATGGTGCATACACTGGGGCCCCTAAAGTTGGGAGCCGCTCATAAGGCTCCCTGTAGACGGGATTCAACAAAAAAGAAAGTAAAGCAAATCACTCTCCAGACTTATTTTCTCCACAGCACCAGTTGTATTCTTATTCCAGTTAGATTTAAATTAATTTCACTTTTAGTAATTGCAGATAAGGCATTTTGACTTTGTTCACAGGGTCTTTTGTAAATTTAGCTAATCCAATATATCTTTATCAATATATATCTTTGATATTTGTGATGAAGTTTTTAATATTATTAGGATTGAAATTTTGCTTTTTGTCTATCTTGTCTTTTTTTAAACTATTTATTTATTTTTCTTTCTAATGGATTATTTTGCAGCATGCCTTGACATAAACAATGACAATCTTCCTTTGGCAGATTTTCTTCATCTCATTTTGCAGATCAATTTTTGTTGTTGCCTTCTGCATAATTGTAAGCCAGACTTCAAACTCTGTCCTTCATTAGTCTGAATTTCTTTTTTGACACTTAGTTTACGTTTTCTACAAAGTTGACTGAGAATCTGTTTCTCTGAACAATCCCAAAGTTCCTTAAATGAGATTTTGTGTGTACCCTACTAGAAAGTTCCTCTCATTGCTTCCCTTTTTGTGCAAGAAGTGAATGAGACGATATTAGTATGCTTATAGAAAATTTGATTTTCTAAATTTCTTCCATTATTCTTCTAAAATGTCTTCTATATGATATGATATTTTGAAGATTTTTGATTTTCTGTCTGTCCTACATTTAAACATTTCTACAGTAATTGAACCATGACCATGGAACTTATCTGTTCTTTAGTTTGTTAAACTGAACTTGGGCTTGCAAAATTTTCTGAATTACCTTTTTTGTTAACACTTATTTCTGGATTACACTGTTAAGAAATATATTGATTTAAATATTTATGTTAGAAATGTAATTATTTTAAAAATTAATTTTGAATATTATCATATATACACTACAAAAGTAATGTACAATCTAAGAACAAATGTTATTAATGTAACAAAATCTATGATGGTCCCCTCAAAAATGACCAACTGGGTCAATCCCCAAGTTGTCTCCAGCATACAAGATGGTATACATTGTCGGGGAGGAGTTTTTAAAAGTTATGCTAATAGATTAAGAATATCTCAAAAGCACATCTTAAGAATAATATTGAATAAACCAAAAAGAGAAAGCTCTTATCCATTATTTTGCCAGTTCAAAATTCTTCCCTTTAAATGTCTCTTTATTTATAAGGTTTTAAAGATGTTTTGTATCACAAATGGCACTAATGATACCAGCAATTTATTCTATTAAACAAGAAGTGGCCAGAGATTCTTTAGTTTATCAAAAGTCAATAAATCTACATTCTTATGGTCTTACAACAGTCTTATGGTTATAATGGTCCTAACTATTTTAGCCATTTGCCAAATAATATTAAAGCAAGTCCTAATTAAAAAACTTTCTTGAAGAATTTCAAACTTGTTATTCTCAATTAATGAAGTAAGATTTTTATATTCTTACTTAATGAAAAGTACCTGTAAACTTCCAGCTCTTGGTTTGGATTACAGTATACAGACTTGTCTTCATCAATCTACCATAGTTATCTATGATTCATCTCTAATGATTTGATATCTGTCTTGTGATGTTGTCTTCTTGAAGTCTTGTGAAGTATTGATCATTACTTAAAAATCTGTTCTGTAAACCTATATGTTATAATGTATGTTATTGCTTGAAATGATTTCTGATGAAGTTTTTCAAACACTCAAAATATATTTGTGAAAATTATCTCAAAATTGCGTGTTTCAGAATCGCTCATATCATTTTTCAAAATGGCTCCCAATATTTCACTGAAATTGGAATAGTACCATGTTTTACTCTCCTATAATATTCCTAAAGTCATACATCAATACTACCACTAGGAAAATTAAAAATTGAGGAAATTTTAAGAAACATGTTTTAAAAATGTCTTTGATTAGTGATTACGGGCGCGTCAACTGTTAGCCATTTGTTCCGTAAATGTTGTGCACGTTTTTATTGCGGAAGGTGTCGGTGATCTTCACCCGCTGGATGACGAAATCTGGCGCCTGCTTGCAGGGTTCTCCCCAAACAGGTGTCTCCCACCAGCGGGGCTCCACCCGAGCAAAGACAAGCTCTAAGCTCCCGACCGGTCACCCAGCATGTGTGGTAGTGTAGTGCATGTTATTATAGGTGGTTGTATGAAAGAGGGGAGGATAGGGCAAGGAAGAGGTACGAAAGATTGCGCGCGTTCCGTGGCTCGATTGTTAGGGAACTGTTCCGGCATACGCCCGGTATTTAACGGAAAAAATACGGAAGATCGGAAATACCGATCAGAGCGGCCGGCCGCTAGGATACTCCTCCAGGCGGTGCACAGTGTAAAATACTGGCCATCTAGCCGAAAGAAAGTACATTTTCTAATGTACTCAGAAGGGTTACCTGGGGTATTTGCTTGATGTTAAAAGTACATAGTACCTAAAATGAATATTGATTATCTTGTCAATCGCTTGAAGCTGCAATAGAACAAGTTAAAATATGCATGATCTTGCGCTGTCACCGGACGGCTCAGTCAAGTGCATTGATATCTCGCATTGGAGTCCAATGTGCATCATCTGGCACTTATATCAAGACTTAGTTATTCACGATTTGATTTCGAATTTTTTTTAGTAGTGCCTCGTGCTAGCTTATTTCAAATCTAAGCTTTTAATATTGAATTTATCATGATTGGCGTTTATGACTATATAAACATTAAACCTTGCTCGTTTGGCTGTCAAAATGACGAAAGATCAGCTGCGCATACTTGCGCACTCAAGTGTTTGTTTTTTCTCCCAGTTTACACGAATTAGGAAGGCGAAGAAACTATTACTGGTACTTCAATTAGTGCGATAAAAACCCATATTAGCAATTGCCATGGGAAAATCCGTGAGGCACAAACAGCGTTAGATCGTGGTGAAGGGAAGACAAATTTTATACACGGTCATTGAAAACTGCTCCAAGCACTAAAAAAAATCAACATAGATGCTGTTTAGGATTTGGCCGTCCACTTAAGCTTTTTACTTCGTTTGTGTGATCATAAAGCAATAACACAGCAAGTAAAATCGGTGTTAAATTCGTCCACTGGGAAACTGCAAGGAGTTACCAAAATAAAATTAATTCAAGAAGGTAAAAGAGATCTGCTGATACATAGCAAGAATGCGAAAGAGAAATTTCAACTTCAAGTAAGACGATATTTGAAATCATTATAAAATGGGATTATGGCGGATCGGATCAAAATAAATGCGAACTAAACTTTACTGAAGAAAATTTCATTAGTGTCTATGGCACGAATTCAAATGCAAAGTGTTTCGAGTATGATGCAGTGGGTTGAGTATGATTTGTGTGTAGAGTGTAAAATACATTCTCCCTATGGGGCAGCCCTCTGAAAAAGCCCAAGGAGTAAATAACAGAATGCTCACAAAACGATTTTCAAGGAAAACATCAAGAGTAAACACTAACATTGATCTCATGAGTAGGCGTCTCATAATATCTGATCCATTTATTACAAGTTTCCAGGGTTTTTCAAAACCAAAAACGAAAAAAAAGTCAAAAAATGGCTACTTAACAATTCTTCGACCAACTTGATCCTGAAAAAATTCGTTTATCTCATCCGAAGATTCATCAGACAGTGAATATTTTGTGGTTAGATTATTTTTGTTTCTAATTCTTTAATTTGTTTCCATATTGGGAAATTATATTTTCATTTTTTCTCTTATCGGTTCACAATTAGTAATATAACAATTTATTTAATTTATTAACTATTTATATACTTTCATTTTATTTCTATTTGCATTTTTCTTTTTCAGTTTGTGAATTGACCTTTGTTGCCCGACTTTTTAGCAAAAAAAAACCATTTACCGTTATATTTCAAAGAAAATTGTTCCATGTACTAACATAATTTATTTTCACTTGCTCTTTGGCCCTGGCTTCAACGTAGACCCCTGGGTGATAGCGCTCAGCCACAGCTGCCGCCGGCTTACATCGCAGAAGGGTGTGGGATTGGCCGCATGGCGCGGCACGGGGTCTGAGGGGAATACCAATTTCCTGTCTTTGTCTGAAACTAGTTGCAACTGAATTTTATGAATTTCGCGCGATATTCAAAGTATAAAAGTGCAGTCAATTCTTGACGATATTGAATGCCTTGTTTATGATGTTTGGAGAATTTATTTGTATTTATTGTTAAGTTTATTGATTCAAAATGTCCATTTGGTGAGTTTTTTGTGTACAGTGGGTCGTTCTGGAAAGAAGTCCTTTTCTGGCCCTTACGGTGTGTGCAATCCTCCGGCAGCAGTGGCAGTTATTTTTCGAGCGTCGTTGTGATTACGAGTGTTTGATTCATCTTAGCAATGTGTACCAAGTGAGTTAAATTCTCGAAATAAAATATTACTTTTATATCACCACTACGAGCTGTAACAGCCAAGGTGAGGTAATGAACTAATGTAAAACCTGTCCAAACAATAGTGCTTGGACTGTGCGGGAGTGCGATCGCCTTATTTTCGAAACCAATGTCTTTTGTGTTTTGTGTGAATTCTGTTACAGTTTCTCAATGCAGTACTAATACAAAAATTTGAGTGTTCACTAAAAATCAACGCAGCGAGAGGTGAACGTAACTGACACAGATACTACACATACAAGCATGCAAATAATGTTTCAGTAAAGCCTTTTATTAAACTTAGTTTTAATTAATTTACACAGTTGCGTACATTTTATCATATATTATTTTTCTGAGTCTTTGATATTATATTTCCGTCATTCGATGGAGCTGTAACCCCCCAGTTTATTGGGGAACCTGCCGCCACTGGTTTAGACCCACTTACCTAAGACTCCATATACGGTAAAAACACAAGTATGGGCATAGTGAACATTTTCGTAGTTTTCTTGTAATGCATGGGCTTCGTGAAGCTCAATGGGTAATAAACACATATTTCTGAATAGATCCCTGGCCTAAAAAATGTCAAAATTTAAATTAGTTGTATTTTTATTAATTTATTTCTAAACCCTTAATTTGATTCAGTTGTTATCACTTAAACTGGAAATAATTTTTCTAAGCCATTACTGCAATGCTCCGGTAAAATATTTTGCATCTTTAAAGGCTGTAAAATAATAATCCTCTAATATTCTCTGAAATTTATTTCGCTTGATTTGGCAAAAAAGTTTCTCACCTTCTCCGAGTCATCCAGCGTCTCCTTTTTCGTGTCCTTCTGTGTTTCATCTGTCGTGTCCTCAGTCTTCTCGGTCTCCCCTCTTTCTTTAGTGTCCGCCGCCTCCACTGAGTTCCTTGACCGATTAAGTCCGAAGTAGGCTTTGGTGATTTTCTACTTCGGACTTTATCCACTCATTTTGGATAACTCGCATTAATTCGGCAATTAGCCCAATTTGAATTTTAGCCGTGACGTATACGTAGTAATGTATTGTGAATTATCGCACGAGAGAAATCCTATTTAACATGTGCTTCTGAAAGTATGATGTATTCATTAATTACTATGCGAACAATTTTAACATTGCTATTTTTTAATTATATGTTTTAAAATTTCATCATGAGTTTCATTTTGGTAGAAATAGAAATAAAATTTGTGATCTGCAATCCATCTCACCCAATCGCACATTTGACGAGACACTTCACATTGTTAACGAAACAAAATCCCGTTAGTCTTTCCACATCAGTAGTTGGAAGGGACAGAGAACTTTTAACGGGTCTTGTTACTAGAGTTACTTGTTCCATTACGTGTTTTCAGTGCACCCGAGAACTGATATCGATCTGGGAGCTTCTGATTTCAAATTGCGCAGCGAACTTTCCCCTGTGAGAGAGTTGGCAATATCGCAGAAATCCCAAACTGAAATATTTCTATCACATGCCAGAAATGTTTCATCAAGTATGATAACTTTCGGTTGAATTATTTGACTGAAAATTGCCATTGTTTTCTTTCAAACCTAAATTGATTAAATAAAACAATCAATCAATGCCTGGTTTATTGCCTCCTTGTACCCACTGAACTATTTATTATCCGTCAACCATTCATTACAGGGAATATTCTCTTGTGTTCATCGAGAGTTCATTGATATGATTACGTAACGTTATTATCTAGCATCCTTTCCTTCTTTCAGTTTATTGCTTCTACACAGTTATCACTAACCGCACGTCCAATTATGTTGGAAATGCGCCCAACCTTGTCGCTTTCTTTCCCTCCACATTTTCCCGTTTCTTTGGACCCGAGCTAAGAATCTCGATTTTATACTCGATTGATTAATTTGTAATTGCAGCATTTTAGTCTCTTGGACATTTTTGGAAACATTTTTTATCTTGTTACATTTCTTAAATTAACATCCTAGATCTCTTAATGTGGCCCGTTTTTCGAAATATATTAGCGTAACTTCTTCCCCGTTCTACAGTGAACAGAACGAAATTAATTACTCAAATCATCTATCATTTGTATATTCTATCAAATGTTCCAAGATAAATTCTCGTAGATAGAAAAAAATTGTAAAAGTTAGCAAAATACTAAAATTAGTGATTTTTTTTATTCCAGAGTAACGTGCCCAGAATGTCTAACTACTAAATGTACTTATGAGCTTGGCTTCATATTTGAATTGAGTATAGATTTGTACTTGAGTAATTGAATGAAATATTATGTCTTGGTTAATTATGTAATTATTTTGACTCGCAGAAAAATATTTGGAGAATGAATTTTGTATGTATAATAAATAAACTACGGCAGAGTACGAAACTATCATATTGGCTATTTCACTCATCCGAAGAAGGCTGAGTGTCCAACGCTAAGTAAGAATTCATTTTAACGTCAGCTTATTCCAGATGGCTATCAGCAAATAATTACCGATTTTTCTTTCAGTGTAATTGACGTTAGCGTGCATTTGCTTTTCTTTTAATAACCAATTAGGTTTACTCTGTGAATGAGTACATTGCTACATCCTGTGGAAACAAAAAGTAAATATTGAGGAATACAAAGCGTTTTGGTGATTTTGGTGTTACATTTTCAATCTAAAATTACTTTTTCTACTGTAGTATTAAAATATGGGTTTCTGCCTGCTGCTTCGCGTGCATGAAGTTTGCCATTTCTTAAAACATCTGAAAAGCGTGACGTTACCGTGCGTAAACGTATCTTTTCACCTTCCCGTCACAGTGCGAAAAAGACTTAGCGCATGATAGGTATGTTACAAGAGAAGTAAGTCAGTAAAGCACAAATTTACGAGAAAACATCTTTCATCGTGGCAAAACTAGTAATGAATAAGAACAAATATTACTAAACTTATTAGTAATTAAATACTGATTAGTTACTAATTAATTATTAACTTAATATGAATGCCATTGAAAAATATTAACTAAGCATTTTCCGTAATTTTCACAAGCCCTTAGTAGTACACCAGTTTTCGAATGACTAAGTTTTTTCATTACTGTATTTCAATTTTTCGCGGTAAAAAAGTACTTACTTGCTGGCGTTTGGCAGATTCAATCAACTTCCTTGGGAGTTCTAGCTATCCGTGAAATTCATTTTGAAATTAATTAACGTGACAACAACTCTAGTAATCACCTTAGAAGCCAAAGGCCTTTCGTGTGCATTCGTGGTTGAGCGACAGAGAAAGCCCTTATCCTGAAAGCATGCGCTGCTGATACAGATATTTATTATTATTATTATTATTATTATTATTATTATTATTATACATACCTTTAAAGAGATGGGCTCCTTTCGATTAACAGTTCATTACCGCGAACGATTCCTTCACTCGTTGGACTTCTTCCAACATTGGGTTTAAACCATAAAGGTAAGAGATGAAACATCACAATGTGTAATAGAAGCACTTTTATACGATCGTAGGAAAAAAATATTTATATTTCGTGGGCGAAATGGTTTTTGCTCGATCTCAATTGGATTTAGCCTCGACCAACCGGACTTTAAAGAAAGAAAGAAAAGAAAAAAACGCTCAATCGCGATCATGCATTCATTAATCATTTCAAGTAGTTAATATAAAAATAACTATTCACCTGGAAAAAGCTGGTATTAAAGGACACGGGCTTTGTAAAATAACTGGAAATTTCAACACAAACTTTTTGACACATTACCTACACATTAATGCTTCATTTGTCGGAGTAAGTACATGGCGAAATCCTGCGTGTAGACCCATACCTAAATAGGGTTTAAAATCAATGAAAACATAACTCTCTAAATTCAATAACTGTTTAATATGGTTGAAATAATTTAATATTCTTTTAATATTTTTTTCCTGAAACTGACAAGTAGGTTTTTGTTAATAATAAATAATAAAAACTGTAGAAAAATGTAGAATTAGTCTTCCCTGCAGAGTATCTTTCATTGCCTTATCATTTGAGGAGGTCGTGATATTGCGAGTAGTAGGTCGTTAATCAGTGGTCTGAACTTTGATCTGAATCGCACATGATTTATTTGTGATTTTAATATTTCTTTAAGTTTGTGTTATTTTAGTTTATTTATGCGCAAAATAGTCACAGGAAATTTCACTTTTTGTTTGGAAACCATTCGTGATGTTATTTATCAAAATACCACGATTTGATGCATGACGAAATGCTTCGTTCCCCAACGTTTCCCTCTCGTCGCTTAACTCGTCATTCTCTCGAAGTGATTCGGACAAACTGGATTAATAATCAGTAGGAGGCGGATTTTGGTGACCTAAAGCATAGCCAAAAGTGCTCAATAAAATGCTTTAAAATGCCCTAAAGCAGAGCAAAAAAGGGGAAAGAAAGTTCAAAACCACTTCAAATGAACAACTCAAGTTGTTGGGTATGTTACTGAAGTAATACTCGTAGAGGTTTCTTCCTTTTCTTCTAGTGAACTCAGCTTGCAAAATTTTGGTTTGACTGTTCTTTAAAAGAAAATCCCCGTCTTTATTTATCGCAAAATCGGCCGAAGGCGCCGTTAGGTGTCACAGGAACATAGTACTCACATCATGGCTGACATTACAATATATGAGCGAAGAAACTGAATAGGCTAGGAATTGTTTGTTGCACCTCGTAAATATTGTTTGGAGCAAGTACCATTAAAATAATATTAAAATCAATGACAGTGAAAATGCTTTAAAATGAAATAAAAAGGGTAAAAAATGACATATTACTCGAAATCGACGAAAAATGTAAGAAAATAACTTACAAAAATGGGTCATTTCGTTATGCCATTTTACAAAATTAATTTATGTAAACGGCATTGTTCAGTATTATCATACAATTAATTAATCGTTTAATTTGTGCATAAAAGCGTCGCAATTTTTGAGGCCAAAATTGTGGTTTCATGTGTCCGCTTAAAGGAAAGTTATATGTTTTTGGAATGGGTAGCATCGTGGACTATCACGATTCCATCCGTATTTTTTTTTATAATAGCTGGTGCATGCGAGGCAATAGAAGCTTGAGGAGGAGTGGGGTTTCTGGACATTGAGTGAGGGCAGCGTGCTGCTGTGTGGTTTTGTTCGGCCGAGTCCGCACATATTAACTAAGCTAAGAATACCGACCATTTCATCTGATATCATAAATTACTGTTTTGTTTGCTGGAAATATTCTTTCGTGTGAGCATAATTGTATTTTCCATTATCAACGTAAAAGTTGTCGTAGACAATGATTAAAATATCGATGTGTGCAATGTATCGGTGTCGGTTATACACTACATGCTATGTTTTCCTCGTTGAAGAAATATTTTGAAGAGGTAAAATGTATGTGATGGTTGGGACATATGTCGCCCCCTACTAATTCTCAAACCTACCGACCGCCACTGGGTTAGACTACTTCCGGTGCAGCATTAGAGGCAAATGTGATGTCATTCGTTGCGATGATGCGCGATCGACAATGATGCGCGTGTGCTAGGGTCGCAATGTTTTTGCCCGACATGGATGCATGAGACTTTCACATTTGACTATTAGAATTCTAGAAAATATCGTGTTTTAATCGTTTCAATGCACCTACGAGAATATTGGTGAAACGCAATGAATACTATACTATATTTCCGACATTTGTGCATGAATGTTAAGACTTAATTCGTCAGATTGAAAATAATGAAACCTAAATTTGCAATGAATTATCGAAAAAAACAATTGGGGTTAAACACCTACTAATTCGTCATTGGGGGGAGGTTTTAATCCCCCTCTTCGATTGTTCTTGACAAGAATCGATTGGGTCTATTTCTAGGCGGGTCTTTCTGGAGCTTTTTTTGCGGGG